>DWEI01003012.1:0-13398 GCA_018245875.1 Mysoria ambigua | reverse complement strand
GTTGCCAGTACAAATTAATCCTAGGTGTTTGTTTATCTGATATATTGTTTCTATAATATAGACATCAAATAATAATAAATCGGGTACATACTGCACGCTTCCGCTTGGCCCTTGAAGTAAATATAAAGTTTATATACTTTGAGGAAATTAATCACGTACATGTCATTACAATTGCGGGTGAATTATTTTGTCACGAGGGAGAGAAAAAAATGTTAATTAAAATAAGCAACAGAACTAATAATAATAACATAATAATAATCAGAGGGAAAGGAGATAGATAGGTTTTACATGCAATTTTGATAGATTTACAAAACGCTTATCAACGGTAGCGTTAAGTGCATGTGATGTCACCATACGCTCGTCTGAAACTTCTATAACGTAATTAAAAACATAGATAAACAAGCTGTTTTTAAATCGCTCTTCGTTTGTTATGACAGATGTGTCGCTCCTTCATTTTTTGTCGTTGGCGTGAAACGGTCAATTTTAATGGACGAATGTGTTTTAAGATTGGATTAAAAAATAATTTTGCGTTGCACAACCGTCAGAAAACATTCCTTCCTTCGTTTCAATATTATTAATATTCGATATTATTAATATTATAAACTATTTTTAATTAATAATGCCATAGATATTTTTTTTCCCAGCTACACTACCGCGCTGTTTCTATAACTCTAGTACATGTATTGCTATAACGGGAGTTTGTGTTAACAAAATGTAGCAACATTGTATTCAATATATAGATTTAATATAAGCGTATTACACACGACGAAGGTGTGATCTGAAAGTAAATAGACGTAGATGAGATGCGACCGTGCGCGGTGCTTTCTTTGTAGTTACAAGGTAAGCGGGTATTTGTTTGATATTTGTCAATCTATCAAGTAGCCATATAACTGACTACCGTGGTTAAAGGCCAAGAGTTCAGTTTAAAAGAACTCCGTATTTGTATTGTCCGTGGTATGTATTATGTAACCTGATAGAAAACGATCATATTAATTCATACTTTGTAGCTTAAAAACATTCATTATATGGACTGGCAAAGTGCACATTTCATAATGAAATCTAGCGATAAGGAAGGCAGGAGAATATGTATTTGTAGTTAAAAATGAAGCATTGCTAGTTCGAAGCGCATGCAGATCGCAACTGATCTGTGATTTAAACGACCGTTGACCACAGCGGAAAAAAAATTAATAGCGTTGCTGTGCTTATACGTTTTAAAACCTGACGTACATATGGGCCGCTAAATTCTGGTGCCGGTATTGCGTAGTGCACTAATCCCTATACTTTTAGCTGTAGAAAAGTATTATTGTCGTAACAATAATTGCACTAACAAATTGCAATAATTTGTAAAAATGCTGTTAGGGTTTTCTATTGTGTTGTAATATAAAAAACAATAATAATAATAATATCTTGAAATATTTTCACACACGGTCATCTGGTCCCAAAGTAACCATCAAGAGAGCTTGAGTTACGATAACTAGATGTCTGATAAACGACATATGTACGTATTTATATACATACAAGTACTTAAATAGCGTAATTTCACGCCTGTAATCCCCGAAGGGGTAGGCAGAGGAATGCAGAACATTCCCGAGATTCACCGGTTACGTTTACGTCCCACAATGGAATAGGTGGTGAGCCTATTGCCATTCATCGGGCACATATCCAGACTCCAAACCACTACTAGAAAATCCAAATTAGAAATTTGTAGTGTTCGACCCGGGAATCGAACCCGGGACCTCCCGATCGACAGTCGTACTTGCAACCAACACGACCAACGAGGCAGTCAATACTCAAACAGATTTTTTGTTGTATATCCACAAAACATATTACAATTACACAGAACAAATACTTGTCACCATCAAATTATTATTTTTGGGTGGGAATCAAACTCACGATCCGCTGCGCAATGGTCTATTGCACTAACTACTGCGCCAATGGGCCAAGCAATACAAGGAACCAGTCAGGTAAACGATTAACCATCAATTATTAGTCCCTATTCAATTTTTACTCTACCATTGCAATGAGCAGTGTTTACGACCTATGGAGATTTGTCGAAATATTCGTTAAATTTAGAAGACAACTAGGCATAAGATATTGGTCAGTTGGTCTGTGTTGAGTGTACTGGTAAAACATCAAAGAGACGTTGGAAACACATTCACGGAAATAGCCCGCTCGGAACTTCGTCTGTTTTTATTTCGGGAAGTACAGAAACAAAGTTTGTAAGTATGACGATATTGTTCGACAACCTTGGAAAAAAAATTGAACCGGTGTCTACGCGTCATATGCGATAAGGTTCGCTGTTACATTTTTTTAAGATTTGTTATTCTAGTTACCTTTTATATGTATATTTGAAAACCTACATAGTAACAACTCAGGACAATAGGTACTGTATGCCTGTAGACATTGTTTGATCTTCGTAAAACCTACTTTGGGGTTATAAAAAGTGCATAAAAATATATAATTATTATCCATAATTCAACGTAAACGAAAATAAATCACAAACGTAAACGTAAATTAATCATAGGTAAAAAAAACTAGCACAAGGTTTTCTAGAAAATTCTCAGTAGATATTACAATAGGGGTTGCGGCGTAAAGAGCAGATCGGATATGTTCTAAATCGTTTTATCTCCACTAATTACCCCTAAAGTATGCTGTAAATCGTTAGTACAGATACTTATAGAACATACTCTGCTATTAAAATGTAATTAGACCAATGTTCCCGTCGCTTGGAAAGGCGATATTTTCCAGTCGCGATGATTAAGTCCACGAAATGGAATTAGCTTCTGGTTTCAACAATGTTGGCTAAAATTTCTTATTTACGTCACTGATGGAAATAATTTTATTAAATTGTACAATTGTGATCTATTGAATGTTGAAAAAAGAACTGGATATTATTCATATTACTGACTGTTATGAACTAAATATTATTAATATTACTAATATTAAGGGACGAATATTCTGTTACTTAGTTCTCATATGACGCTGACAGATGGCCATAAGCTGGTTTTACGAGTTTTAGTGAAGTTTATCCACTGTACTCGATTATATAACTGTGTAACTCTTAACGAGTCATTTAAAGGGCAAAAGCTGTTTAAAATTCACAACTAGCGGCAGTTTTTCTTAATGCCTACTCAACTTTTCTTGGTAGACGTTACATTGTGGAGTTTGAAGAAAATGTATTGTGTTTGTCAGCGCTGTAAAAATACTGTTTTTATGAATGGTTGGTTCACAGTGCGTCTTTTTTTCAGTCAGATCTATTAGTGGTAAGTAGTCTGTACTGGCTATGAGCATTTGCAACGCTGAAGCAGTCAGCAATACGTTGCAGGCCTTGAAGTAGAGATATTTATTCTTGTATATTGTTTTTAAAATTTGCTATTGCTGTATAACAGAGTATGGCCTTAACCCTCAGATTCTGAGAGGAGACCCATGTTCCAGCAGTGGAACGATAGAGGGATCGATATCGATCGATTATTACTGTTGCTGACCAATGATTATTTAAGTAGGTATTAAATTTGAAGTCAGATGTATTACGTGTGATCCCTTGTAAATGCACTGTTTTTAACTTTAAAATATACCCGTAATACTTTGCAACATACTAACTTATGACAATGTTGACATAGTTTAGAAAAATGCAACAAAATGTTCAAGTAATTTAAATTACGCAGTTAAATTAAATTGCGAATGACTTTTTTGAGTGTAAAAACATGTGTTTGTATTAAAATAAAAACTTCATAGATATCGTGACCCTAAAGAATTATTTATTTCTCTTTAAATATGTTTCTTCAGTTGATCCTTTGCTTAAGTACATTTGAATCATTATTTTTGTTCCTTAGAGATAATTGCAATTTTATTACATATATATCATCAAGTATCTTTCATGTTGCTTCGTTAATTTCAATTCTAGTTATTCAACTATTAATTTAATTAAGTTATTGATTGAGATATATATTTAGTTATTTATTGATATATACATCAATGTCACCGAGATATTCCGACCATTCTAACTTCGTTGTACTTTTTGCGATACCGTAAACCAAAGTTACGATAAATCGATTTTATTCACATTTATATTTCGTGCGATTCAGAATTTGTTTTTATCAAGGTTTTACTTTGTTGTACTTCGGAAATATCAGTTGGCTGAGATTCTATTCTTTAAAAGTTGCTTTTTATGAAGCCAAGTCGAACAATCACGCTAGTGCTTGTTTCATTGGCAACTCGTAGTTTCAAAAATGGAACAAAACAAAAAATGATCACGCGTAACTACAACGAAAGAGATGCCAGGGAAGTTTTACGTTCATGAAAACTTTAAATTCCTCTTAATACCGATACAAAATTGTTGACAAGAACATAAATTACTACAGGGTGATTTAGAACGCCGGCCGGCGCGTTAAAATTATTTACGATGTTTTATATTCAACACGAACTTTGCGGACGTGTTTTTCTATTAAATTATTTTTATGGCGCAGCAAATGAGAATGATGTTCATCTGACGGGGTTACTTCCGCAGGGATATCAAACTTCAAATACGACAGTTCATCTAAATAGTTTTCTGAATCATGTGGATATACGAGTACAGTTCACGATTCGTTTGTTCACATGAGTACACCAATGCTTAAATATATGCTTCTATCAAAATCTAATTCGAAATAAATGTAATTATGCTTAAGGTTTCTTGTAAATATCTCTGCAGAAGGAGCAGTAGTACTTTGTGAAGATGATAATGGAATCTGCAGTTCGCAAAAAGAATTCTTACATACTAAGTACTATTTTAAAAGTAATAAAGATTCCGTTATTTTTTTGTATCTGTGGTATCTTAGATATTGCTTGAATTGTGCTTTTAAAATTTAAAACTGCAAGTAAGTGAGGGAGTCGCAATCCAAATTAAATAAAGCTCCGGAAGCTAGGAGCGGACTTGGTAAACAGTATGCGGTAAATTGAATTCTTCATTGCACGCCAACTAGAAAATGTCGCGAATGATTCTTGGCTAGAATTTGTTTTGACAAGTGGGTTTTAGTTAATGGGAGTGGGATGTAGGAAAAATCTAGCAGTGATTAAAATGGCGATTGATTCTTGAATTTACATTTATTTACAGATTCACTTGTTCTGTTGAAGGTCTATCTCCTGCCCTATGGCAGGAGATAGACCTTCAACAAGACCTAGCTAAAAAGTTTCAATATATTGCCACTATTATTTATTATTTTAATTATATTATTATTATTATTTCAATATATTGCCAATATTCAAAATATTGCCACTTTTTAGCTAGAAATTTAGTTCAGCAATCTAGTAGGATGTGTTAAAAAATTCTGAATAAAAGTATGCAGATCTTTGTTCATAAATGAGAAAGAAGTTTTTTAGGGCGAAAATGGACGCATTAAAGCTTGCTGCAATCGAAACCCAATTAGAGTACTCCGTAGAAATCACATATTTAAAAGATTCCTATATAACTAATTCAACCAATACGATTTGAAAAAAATAATAATAAATGTTGGGCGAATATTATATTCTAATAGTTGAAAAAATATTAGACTTACAGAGAATTCTATGTAAAAAGTACGAATACAAGCAGTGCGCTGTCAGGAATGAAATACCTTAATAACGATACGATTACGTTAATAACGTTAATACGATTTGCGATCGATGAACCTCTAACAGTCGCTAAGATCATGTAAGAAATATAATGGTATGTTAGTCAATCAATTGTTTTATAAGGTGTACAAATTTATAGTTACAATAGAAGAGAGTTAAGAATAAACGGACATATGCACTGCACATTTAATGATTGTTCAAAATGTTCTTTTAGGTGTGAAGTCTGTTATCTGATGTCATTTTGATAGAAGACCGTAGATCAACGATATAAGTTTGATGACTATGATACCGATATAAAATAAAAATGTTTGTAAAAATTAATAAAAGGATGTCGCTTATCCTTTTATTCCTTGTAATGAAAGGGTTAAGGCTAAACCACGGTGGCCAAGTGTGGGTTAACAAACTTCACAGGCCTTAAAGAAAAATATATCATCTGAGATAACATGTGTTAATAAAAAATATTACTATTCATAAAAAAGAAGACTAGAGGAAAAGTTATTTTCACAAACAAACACGTATGTCGACTTTTTGAAGTAGTAAGGTGGATCCTTGCTTTTTACATTTATTCAGGAAATGGTTGTGCCAAAATGGATGTACATACAAATGTCTCGTCATCTAAACAATTTAAACAAAAATACCACCGTTTGAATATCTATATCAAAAAGACTCCGCGGAATTTTCATGAGATACAAGATTGAAGAAGCGCAGTCTGTATAATGGATAGACCAGTTCTATTATGGATTAGACGCTAATCTCAGTTGAGCATGTTGGAAATAGATGAACTACATGCGTCTCCGAGACAAGGCGACGCCAGGTGCTTGGCTAGCTGACCGATACTAACTCGTACGTATAGATAGACAGATTAATTTGTATGAACACGATTTAAATTTTAAAATCACGCACTGTTTTTAACTCTGTACACACTTTTTCTAATTGACAATAACAGACTTCATATTTACGATGAAATTGGTAAGTGATCCATTAGTTAGTACGCCGTCAGTGCCAAGTCTCGTTTAGGGGTACTAATTGCACTTATAACAGTCTATTATATTTGCTATCATAACAATCTGTAATATATGTTACTGAAGTCCTATTGCAATATATTTATTCAATTCTATTAGATATTACTAATTGATAATGTTATTAAAATGCACTGATTTCTTGGAGTCCTACATCAAGCTCAACAATCCTTGTCTGTTGCATTTATCAGTAGCGTTTACTGTTATAATAGTTCTGCCCATTGCCTACTCTATTGACATAAAAAAGTTACTTTTCTATTCTAGCGAGAATCGGAAAGCTAATTTAATATTGAACACTGTTTTCCTCAATTATTGTCTCCACGCGGAGCTACTACATTAAGTATGACGTCACCGCGCTCACAGGAATCACCGCAAGGCCGTGTATTTGTGAATGAAGAATCTGTTGAATCATGACTTAACAAGAATAAGGCGGGATTAAAATTTTTATATGTACATGAACGTTTTACGGTTATGTGTAAAAATATAAATGATACATTTCTTTAATTCGAACGTTGCCTGCAAGAGATCGCTTTTCGTACGACAAGGACGTCGTCTTAGTTTTATACAATTTTACAAATATTTTTGGTGTTGTACAAGTAGAGAGTGTTGATTGTAATAAAATAATTATTTGGGTTTTAATTTGAATCGAATATTAATGTTCGATTAGGTTTAGTTACATCCTAAATATGTATGTTTATATGAATTTTATTTTATTTTTATAGTTAAAATGAGGAATCCCATTTTCAATTAAAGTGTTAATAAATGCTTAAACATTGTTTTTTATCATTAATTGTTTAGTTTAGATTTTTCAATAATAACATTTTTATTATTCTATAATTTAAAAAAATGTCCAAAGACCGAGACAGTGCTGTTGATGAAATTTCAATACAAAGAACCAAAATTGTAGTTTACAGTAATAAGTCGCGTCACTCTCAAAGTATCAAAATATCTATCCTTTGTCCCACTGACCCTAATAATTTCCAAACTCAATTCCCATTGGCCCCATGTTTGCTTGTTCGTGTATCCTGGCCCTTTGTAAACGCAAATTGATTGGGGATTATATAATACTTGCAATAAATAGATAAAATTATGTTAAGGGATGATTTTATGTGCCTCTTAAGGGTAGTAAGACTAAAACTGAGGGAAATTTTGTGTGCACTTAGAGCCCATTAAATGTATCGTGTGCTAAATCGTTTCATCGCCAAATGTTTTAGAGAGAGTGATCTTATTTAATAGTGGACAGTACTATCGGTATGAAGAACGAAGCCTTATTAATTGACTTACTTCTCGCTGCAAATCTAACATATGCTAGTAATCAGTCCCGTTGACTAGTTTACCTTTTCTTTGAAAGCTAAAAAACAAAAAAAATGTAGTACCTATAAACCGAAGTAAACGTAACAATCTAGGTAACTCGATTATTATGAAAGTATATTGCATTATGTACGTTTTGACTATGAACGAGAGAATTTATAGAGGCCTACCGGAGAAATCGGTGTTGTTAGCTGTAATCCACAATTTCCAAATCGAGAAAAGACTGTAACTTGGGGGTCAGATTGTGATTTAATTTTATCGGGACTCTTTCTGGTTCATTGAACATTGAACGAATCTGACTGACAATCTTTATGATCGAACATTTTTTATTGATATTGTGAAATTCTATGTTGAATTTCATCTCGCGGAATACGTTACTTTTACATATTTTTATATACGTTATTGGCAGAGTGGAGGGATGTTGGGCGAGCCATTGTCATCAATTCATTTATCGTTCCAGTGTTGGGCGCGCGTCCCTTTTCAGAATAAGAAGTATAAAGGAAGAAAACATCAGCGACTTTTGGGTGCATTTAGCTCGGTACACTTCACATAGGTTAAAGAACGCTATAAGTACTCTTAGCAATATAGCTATTTTCGCGATGTAATCTTTCATCGTTACAACAAGTGACATCAATTCTTTAAAACGCATAAAATTCTAGAAACATATTTTATTTAGAGGTTAAATTGGCGTAAAAAATATATTTAATCAAGGTACCAGCAATGCCTCGGGTATTACCGGTTTATAATACTATGTACATATATTACCTGACAAAAATGTATAAACAAGCAGATTTTCGTTGATAACACCGTGAGGATCGTACGTTTCCCTGGACCGATAATGAGAGGAGGACAGTGTGTTTGTTCAATGTATCGTTACAATAAATATGCTTCAGTGGGAACTAATCTATAACAGAAAACTAGTATTTTCTAACCAACGACATTAACTGGGCTGACTACCAATTAATTAGCAGGAAATGCCGAATAGAAGATTTAGAATAACCAATTAAAACCAGTTTTAATGTAATTAATACAAAAGCAAATAACTTTGACTTTGACAATGATAAAAAAAATCGTTGCTATTGCCAATAATTAAGCCGTCACTTATGGGCTCTTTAATGTGAACAAACAGTAAGTGGCAAAAATGGTGTATATCTTCAACTACAAACAAATGTTTCATATGAGCCACATTTTATGATGAAGGCATCACAGGGCTTAGCCCGCGGGGTGGTTAAGATAAGGTCGCCCATGTGTTAGAAGTCAATATAATTTTAAGCAATATTATTTTTGCTATTTTGAACATTTTTTGTATATACAGAGTTACCTTTAGATAGTTCAGGAAAATGTTAATCTTGCTATGAACAATCTGTAAAACAAGACTATGTTAGTGTGTATTATGTTACAAACTTTTAAATAAAATTATAATTTTGTTTTTCAGTGTAATGTCACATATCCTCCTTGATATGGGATGGCTTGTAGGATGGGATGATGGGATGTGGTGAAGAAGATCAAGACATTTGTAACACTTTAAATATGCTGGGTGAAATACCAAAGACAAGCAGAGCAGCGGTTATAGACAACCATATTTTTTATGTCTTAGAATAATGATGCGCCAATTTTTATAAACTTCACACCAACATACATAATTTCGAGCATACAAGCATAAAAAAAACTGAAGTCTGTATGTATGCTACACTTTCACTGTTAAAATGCTCATTCGATTTTGATGGAATTGGTATTCTTGGAACAATATATTTATTTGATAGCCTAATTTCAAATCAATTGAAAAGCCCGATGGTTTAGTGGTTAGTGAAATACATTGTAGCGCTGAGGGTCATGGGTTACACTCTAGAAGTTTACTTTGCAATCAGATGGCCGTGTGAGATGTCCCAAGATATTATTATTATTATTAAATAACGCAACAAAAGTACAACTGTTACACATAACTATTCTATTAATTAAAAAGAAACATTCTTAAAAAGCCATTTCTACAAAACAATTGGAACCGTTTTCATTCGTGAAAAAATAATTGCCAGCTCAATATTCTTACGTAACAAGCAAAACACGCGAGCAATAACTAGTTAAATAAATACACAGATCTGGCACACTTTACTAATCATCGAGACGAAAATAAAGGTTAATACGTTGAAACATGAAAGCGTTGACATTGTATCATTAAAAATATTATAAATATGTTAGCATTTTTTTAAATTTATACCCTTGTTAATTTGGCGAAATTCTTAATAGTTTCGGGAAGCTACGTCGTTTTATGCAAAATATTTAAGTATTTGTTAATATTAAAGATCAAATGGTTTATTACACAGTATATAGATATACGCCCACGTGACATGCATTTGGCTTCGCAATATGTTGAGTGTAATTTGAATATAAACAGACATATGTATGTAATAAGTTTCTTAAGCGACACGTCCAGGAGAGATGCCGTTCCGACTGCCCCATGTACATCGACAATATATGTAAATGCGGACTTCTGGTAAGTTAGAACGAATCAGTTATTCGGAAAAAACAGTATGGGTGAATTCCCATACTGTATCTCATTTAATCGTGTTAGATGCGAAATAACGAAGAATCCTCGTGAGCATGTCTGAACGCCTTCGAGTTCGTCTTAAAGGTTTCTAAGGCATCAGAAGTCTGTGAATTCGCATTTGCGTTAGTGACCGTGGCGTATTGTATGGTGGACTGTGATATTAACCATTTTCATTCTGCGAAGCGACCCTTCTCCAGCGGGACGATAAATGGGTTGATGTTGGGCATTCACACATATTTATCTGTCAATTCTTACGAAACGTATAAAATGTGTATCAATATTTATATAGCAAACGTAACGGCGTCGAAACGTTCGTAGGTGCGCGTAAACAAATAAAGCATCTGGGTCGTATCGCCACATTCACAATCGGATTGCGAATAAAAATATTATTATATGCTGAATTAATATTTCATACAATTTTAATGAGGCGCTTGTTCGACTGACACGTTGTGGCGAAAGCCGAGGAGGTTAAGTCAAAGTCAAAATCATTTATTTTTTTAGCACTTACAAGCACATATAAACGTCATTATAGACAAGTTTACATTAGTTCGTACCGCGCGCACAACTGAGAACTTACAAGAAACACAGGGGTTGTAATTTTTTTGTGATTTCTTAAAAATTATAATTTTAAGCATCAGAACTATAGCAACTCATTTCCAAATTTATATGTAATGTAATGTCTATGCATGTAATCTGCAGTCGAGTAATAGGCTTTTACACATAATCGAACTGTAACAAATTTCTTGAATTTAGAAATTGACAAATTTGCTAGTTTGTTATAAAAGCGTATAACTTCGACCTACAAACGAGGTAGACACTTCATGGAGCCTAATAGTGCGCACTGCAAGTTTATTTTTATATCTTCAATTGAGTTGATGGAGATCATTATTCTTCTTACACTTACTAAGATACACGTGACCAGTACGATAACTTTCTGTTAGTCATACAGCGCTTTCGGTTACAGACTTGCGTGACCGTAAGGGAGATGTAGTCTAGAACATAGCGGGCTTGCATTCAAAATGCGAATTCACCTTTATCTTAAAGTAATTCCTAGTCCCACGTATTAGAAAAAAAAGTCGTCAACGAGTAGTAGGTACTTTTTATCTATCTGTAGGATAAACGGTACACCAACACGTTTCGTCCTGGTCAAATCACTGTCTGGAAGGATTTCTGATTGTGCGATAACGTTATAGCAATGTGTACATTGCAGTGCCAAAAAATTATACTCGAAACCTATGAATTTACTCTATATTTAGATCGAAAACGGAAGATATTTAACCATAAAATAACAATGTATTTGTAGTACAGATCTTAAGCTAACGCAGATGAGTTATAGATATAGGTGTATAGGTATTAGGAATGACGATACACCTTGATAACTGTAGTTGCGTTTTTGTATGCGGAACGAAACCAAAGTATTTATAAATATAATGTTTCGTTGGTCGTGTTGGTTCCAGGTGGGACTGCCGATCGGGAAGTTCCGGGTTCGATTCCTAGATAAAATACTGCAAAATTTTCTAATTTAGATTTTCTTGTATTGGTTCGGATTCTGTATATATGCTCGATGCACGGCAGTAGGTTCACCAGCTATTCCATAGTGGGACGCAAAACGGAACTGGTGAAACGTGGGAGTATTCTGCATTCCTCTGCCCACCTCTTCGGGGATTACAAGTGTGAAGGTACGATATTTATTTATAAATTTTGGCTGACGATATCGTCTCTATACGAGATACACTGGTACAGTATGTGTTATGTTCTATTACTCACAACTTAATTGCGGTGGTCTATAGGTGTATATATTTACGTTGGTTAATTGAAAATGTGGTACTTGATCACATAACCACGCAAAGGTACTTACGCCGGCGTCAATTATTCGTATTGCATCATTGGTGGAGTGGTTGCGAGTGCGACTGGCGATCGAGAGGTCTCGGGTTCATATCTCGAGTCGGGGATATTTTAGTAGTTGCCAAGAGTCTGAATTTATTCCAGGTGTATGACAATAGGCTCATCACCTATGACCGTGATGTAATCGTAATTGATGTAACGTAGAAATGCACTATAGTCCTCTGTCTACCTCTTGAGGGATCACAGGCGTGACTATATGAGCAATGTGTAATATACATATATACACGACGGTATCCTCCAACGCTCACCACATCACAGTGAGACAGTGGGAATAATTTTAATGATATTTCAAAGAAACACGAAACAGTGTCATTTAGAATTTATTACGCACCAGTTTTGAGTAAATTACATGGAACGTCAGCGCGACGGATAACACGGTGTTGGTCGGATACAACATGCGCGCTCAACACATACAAATATGACCTATATATTTTGGTCTGTCATATATATTTTTCGAACTGTTCATTAGATCACATAATAATAAACGATTGTGGGCAGGAGTGAGTTTCATGTTCAATTTGTCACACATTCTTTGTTAACGTATGATATAACTTTGATATCATTGTCGGAGACGTCGGGATGTATGATGGAAGTATATTACAAATGTCATGTTATTACGAGAACGGAACTTGGCCTCTTGCTGTCCCTGGACAAGAGTTGCGACCAAAGGATTTGAATAAAATTCAACAGTTGTATAGTAACAATTCCATCGACTGTTCAACGTATGGACCGTAACATTACGCCTAAAAACTTCGAAGATGTAGGCAAAGTATTGTTGTACTCTCTATTCTTGTACTGCATGGAATCAAAACAATATAGCACATGTATCACATTGGGCTAAACAAAAAATTGTAAAGGTGGGTATTTGTATGAGCAATGGCGGGTTGGTAGACTACATTCGCCTCAGAGGTCATACTAAGAGCTGAAAATTTTATTACGATATTATCGATACAACAAATACCCTTTATTTTCAAAACCCTCATATATAATTATACTTATAATATAAAGCTGAAGAGTTTGTTTGATTGT
>DWEI01003011.1:0-13398 GCA_018245875.1 Mysoria ambigua | reverse complement strand
TGCATCCGCATGGTAGTTAACACTGATGTGTTGAAGTATGGGGGATAGTGTCACCTGAAGGATGAGCACTGTCGGATTCCTAACGCCCATCGCTCGTTCTCTGATATTGGTTTACAACAACTGTACAAAACACCTGAGCGATGAGTCACAGTCATTTCTAAGACAAACAACACGTTCTACGACTGTCTGCTCTGATCGCCACCAGATGGCGCTGTTGACTATTCATTTTCTTTTGTATAATTTATATTTTGATAGGTTTTCATGAAGTTACTAATGAGAAAGCCTATACATATGACACGAAAAAAATTCCAGTGAACTCTCTTTTTTCCTAAACTTTCTATAAATGTAATGAGTCGGCAAGCTCCGCGCCCGCGCCGCTCCGCGTCCTGAACCACGCACACTCCAGTTAACACAAATCACTCAATACATGTGAAGTTAACGGCCATTTAAATACCTTTCTAATGATGATTTAATGTCGTTCGCGGCATAATTAAGGCAACTAATCAAACTTTGAGCCGATGTAGCTTATAAAGGGACCGCTGTACATAAGCAGATGTCCATGTAGGGCGCAGACGTTTCCCGCGACAACCAGAAACAATGGAGTCGCCCGAATGTAGTGTTTGTCGGATTGAGTGAAGTATTTGTCGGAAAATAACGTCTCTTTAGTTTTCATTCGACGAACGTGATGTAGTACATTTTTATGGAAAGCATAAAAGTTTACAAGTAGCAAAAAACCAACAGGTACAAGGTACCAAAATTAATATCTCCTTTTTCGATTCATTTTCTTATTTGAGTGGAACATAATAGATATCAGTGTGTTCCAAACGGGGTCGTTACATTTACGATTCAAGAGGACTGAGATAAAAAGTTTTAAGTAATGAATAAAGAAAAACTCCTCCGACATCATCGCGGACAGTGTGCGCACCACGTATCTACATGTGAATACATACGCTCGCGCGTGCTAGTTGCGATCTTACGAATGATCGCGTAAATACCGACCAGCTCCGCCGCCATATTCGAGTCAGCGATTTATTTTTCTCGCTCATAAACACTGAATCCTTAATTTATTAAACAAAACCCCTCGCCCGTTTCTTCCATTGAATCGTTTTAATTGTTACGTTATTACGTATTCTTTTGAGGCGACCAGTTCTTTTAATCGCCCAATTAACAATTACATTTACAATTAAAGTCTCGACTAAAAGTTAAATCTTTAACAAATTTTTGCTCAAGTAGATTTACTCTGCATTAATGAGGCGATGTGTTCTGGCCTCGCAAATTCTTACTTTATATCTTCATCTCATGATATCCACGTTTATTCACTTTGGCCCATGTTCAATTCGTCAATCTGTTCCAAGCACACGACGACAGTCGCGCGCCGCGTCCACCGCACTATGCCGGTGAGTTGGATCTATCCACGACCGATTGTAATCCGACGCGACGGTGTCAGCGCTCGCCGGAGGCCGCCGACTGGGTTGCTCGCACGAATTAAAACCTGAACAAATTCGTTAAGTTCATTTTTATTATCGCACTGAACATTCTGCTCGCTATTAAATAACGAGAAGCGACATTTTGTTTATAAAATTAAACTTCGCAAGTTGTTCTACCATTCAATAATTTTCCGATCTGGATAGTAATCGTTCAGAGTTTTATATAAAGTTGTGCCCTAGTAAATACGTCTCCATAAAAATAAATAAAACCTAACACGCAAGTACATAAGCCCCCACGCACACAACCACACATATGTACATAAAATGTGATTAATATGAAATGGACCAGATGTGGACGAATTGTTTTTTCTGAGAGCAGGAAAAACCCCTCTCAGTCGCGCCATAACTCAAGACAATGAGACCAGGGCGATTTTTTTTATATAAAACAGAATGTGACTGTATGGATCTTAAGGCGGAGTGACGGCCACTGCCCGCTTCAGACCACAAGCTGATGCTGTGTTACAAATTGGTCCTTACAGGTAGGAACACGGTTGACAGTGATCTCCATGTCACGCACCGTGAGTACACACGATGGTGTAACCCGGCGCCAGCATGCCAGTTGACAAATTTTATACAATAAAACATATTAATATGCATTTGTCTAAGCGCTAGTATTAGCCTGGCGCCCGCTTCTCGCTCGCGTCGGTAAACGGTGTCGACTGTCGTAGTGGAACACGAAATATTGGCGCATTTCGTAGCCGCTCACTTTGGCCGGAGAACATTGCCAAGTATTGCGTGGTCTGAAAGAATTTTCGCAGCACACGAGTAATGAGTGTGATGAATGATACACCCGAATACAAAGACGTAATTAGAAATCAATATAAACACGGTTAGTATTTTGTAACATTTGCCAATGATATTAATTCCGTGAATCGATAAATCTGAATAGAAAATAATAAATATGGAGAAGCAAGTCACGTGTGCCCGGAGAGCGACACGCGGTACGGAGTGCTCTCGATCTGTCCCGTGCCGGGCGTGATGGTGGCTGCACTTGGAAAGTTCTGGAAGCGTCATGGTTGCGGCACTTCAACGAGGAGAAGAACAGTTACGGAACTCGATCGACCATCAACTACGCGTACCGAGAGCTCCTGGCGAAGGCTACTGAGGTAATACCGAGAGAACTGTTGGTATATGAAGGGTAGAGTGCTCGCCGTGACCTTCACGCCGGGGTATCTGGTGGTGCAGTGGCTCTTCAGCCTTTCGCAGTCAAGTAATCGATTAATATTTCGGAGAGCTTTGTCTGCACCTACAGTCTACGCGGTGACTATTTATAGGTATGTTGTATGAGTGTCTGGTCTATATTCGTACCATGAGCTTATTCGCGTGCTACGGATCATAGTGGGGGTTAAATTCCCACAGCTGTAATTCCCTAAGCGGTGCCCACGTCTTCGCTAACGAATATTTGAACAGTGAAGAGCAAAATTGAATTTTACCGTTATCATGGAACTGCCTTGCTAGTTGAGTGTCTGTATCGTTCGTTGAACGGTTGTGAGCGGGACTGTCGATCGAGAAATCCTGGGTTCAATTCCTGGGAAGGGTATTGTTGAACTTTCTGACTTGAAATTTCTGACTTTTGCCCAATGTATGGCACTAGGCTCATCACCTATTCTATGATGCTAAGTAATGGGAGTGCATCTGATTTGCATCAAAATCGGCTTTGCTCGTCTCTAAGCAGATTATATGCGCGGTGTTACTTTTTCTTTATGTTACTTTGATATTTCATACATTTAACAGAAAACCCCTACATCGACGATCTTATGAAATCGACACACAAATATTCACATGCGCAGTGTTGTGTCAACAATTTGCATTCTCTATTTTTAGCATGGATGTGATTCAAAGTTCTTATATTTTGAGCAATCACCTCACCACCTATTCCACGTAGAAAATTAAACGTAAATAAGTAACGCGACAGTGTGCTACATTTCTCTGCCGACATCTTCGGGGGTTACAGATGTGATTTTACGTTCTTTATTTTATATTTAAGAGAAAATTCTTCCACAAAATTCACTAAATTGTGAATAGCACTTAGAAAGTCGGACAAAAATGTTATTAAGTCAGTTGGCATAATTCGTGAAAAAAGTAGAAGAGGGCTCAATTCAACTCCAATTATCACGCCTTAAATAATGAAATGGCAACGAGGCCTGGCGCGGGCGGCGCCGCGGCCCCGGCCGGCTGGCGACTCGCCATCCACCTCGGGATCTGTTTTGAAGGAACGCCGGCTCGCTTCCAGCTGTGACGTTTTTTTGCCGTCCAGTTGACTTTTGGACGTCTCTTTGGGACCTCCGCCGCCGTACGCTAACCCAAGCGTAGCTACGATCGGACGCGCTCGCCGCGCTCTTGACATTTATTCACCGCATCTGTGCGCCCCAAAAGTAGGCAGTACTTCTTCTCATGTTACCAGCTTTGCAATGATTTAGAGAATATCAGTTATCTGGAAGAAAACGCAAGTAAAAATTTACTAAAGATACAAAAATGTAAGAATTATAAAGTGAGAAACAAGTGCAAATATAAAACTAAATACGTGATCAAGTTGAGCGTTCAACTTTCATAAATATATCCTGTAATGTCTCGTACGTACACCTACAAAAATGTATGTTTCTTTGCGAAAATTTGTTGTTAAGAGCTAGTGTGTAGTTTTAGTTTGTGTGAGAGATGATTCACGCGTACCACACGTGTTCCGCGTGCATGGCCCGCGCCGGCTCAGCACAGCGTGACGCAATCGTTCGCAATTTTACTCAAACCCACTAATTTTCCGCCATAGATCCGAGCAGGCCGCCACGGGGACCAGCTGCCATGTTGTGCACACCCGATGACACAGTCAGGTGCAGCCGTCGCACTCCGCAGTCGATTTTTAATGCACCCTAGCACTAATCACATAGTAAACTCTATTTACAGATTTACATAAGTAAATAGAGTTTACCATTAAGATCACGATAACATACGCCGCCCGCGTAAAGTCATTAATTAGTTTCTCTCGGCCCGCACACTTCATTGTTTAACTTATTATAAGACGTCGCCGGTTATTGCTTCAGTTGGGCTCGCCTCACCGTCGCCGCGCGGCGGCCTCGTGCTGTGCGAGCACTCCAACTGCCGAGACGTTCTTGTATCCGCACTACTGTCTCGTTTACTCATGTGCTTACATAAGTATTCATTATGTATTTGACGTGTTTTTGCGGCAAATGTGAATTCAAGGATTATTAAACATTATTAATTATTAAACTGATTAAACTAATTCCCTCGATCGTTAGCCTCGTAATGAACCTATGTATTTATGTTTGTGTGTGTATCATGCAACATGTAAGTATTGCAATGGCGTGCGTATTGTTTTTATGAAAAAAATAATTCATTGTTTTTCTTTACGTCGCGTCGCGTCCATCGACTTGTTGCCTTTGAAGGCACTTTTATATTTACTTAGAACACAAGTTAAATAATATCCAGCAGAACATACATTTTTCAGCAAATTGACAATTTTATACTAATTTATAATTTTATGTAAACTGCGAATTTGGTAGAAAGGAAAACGTAAAAAAATATATTTAAATTGATAGTATCATACAAGTGGTTGTGAGGTTGATAACCTTTACCTTGTAACCGTCATCGAAATGTACAAAAATTCCCAAAACCGTTTCGGAAACCAAATTTGCCGCTCCTGTTGCAACATTACGCTCAAACAAAGCAAACATTTTTCTGGCATCTCGTTTGGTACACACGAAGCGGGCGACTGCAGACTCGAAAGCGTTTCGCCGAGCCACGGCACACAACAATTCTAAACAATCGCATGTGTTTTCGCTGGAAATTCAAAAAATACGTATTATTGATGATAATATCTTTACAAAATACACATTAAACATACTATTGTTAAGTAATCTATTATCATCTAATGTCAATACTACATACGTGCATGTTGGCGCAGTAGTTTGTATGCTGTAACAAACCGTATTTGGCATTGTCTTGATAAAGATTGACTGTAAACAAAACAATATGTTCCCGATACGAATACAACATTATATATACGTGAAAGGACAAAACTGTGCAATAATTGAAGGCATAAGAGTAAGTAAAGTTAGCACGTATCGCTCGAGCAAGATGTGATCGCACGAACTGCCCAGCGCCGGCATAAAGTCTGCACAGGGAACATGATGCGCTCGTGTGATATAAACATGGTCGTGTGAGAGCGACGCGGATGTCCCGACCCACTACTGGTGTTTCTTTGGGTTCCGCTTGTACTTTGTGTCTAGACAAAGTTTCGCGCAGCGGCCGGGCCGCGAGCTACGCTCCGAAGTTTCTGCCCTCACTCACACAAATTACTAACGGAGACAATAAAACCCGACAGATTAAGGCTCAACACAGATTACGCCCAAAGCCGGGGGCCTTTATTATTGTCCCGATTGATTCTCATAATGAAACTTATCGAATTACAACTTGTGTAACGTGAACGAGATTGCGTATGATACAATGATAGTTCGGGCGCGGCTCTCCGCGCGCGTCCGAGGCGGCTGCTCCGCTACAGCTCTAGTGGGTATTCACGCTACTACCGTATTATAATGTGCGGAATAAATTGGTTTTGGTAATAGTGCAATAGTTACTATGTATATTAACGTATAATGTTATTATTAAATAGGACACAAGCTGATGTTATTACGTATGCAACTAAAGATTTCTGTTGAAAATTTGTTGAGACCCGTTTCAGGCGACTTTGAAGTTTTGACATAGTTGCGATTTTTACAGAATAATGTATTGAATGACCGACAAGTCAGAGATGAGTCTCGTGAGATAACTGGCTGCTTGATTCTTGTGCATCTTAGAGTGCTACATGTTAGAGAAGTAAGTTATCTCGCCTTCTCCGTAACACAGGAGCTTTATATTGCGCTGGCTATTGACGACGAACCGGCCGGCTTTTAACACCGCAGCATTAAAGGAGTTCCATTTATGAGCCATCGGTTTCATTAGCCAATGAATGGCCGCCCTTACAGCATCACTCATAACAGTTAGAACTTCTAGATGATTCTATGATGCCGAGAGTGTATTACACACGTATCTGGTTCGTATATCGATTTATGTAAACCGTCACACAGCAGCCAACCCCGTGCGTTTTGATCATTCACCGACTTCCATCATTCGTTTTTCCCCAAGGAAATATGAAAGATGTTAAAATTACCTAAATAGATATGATAGGAGCTTCCGTTTACTTTTCTTTATGTTTTGACTGCCTCGTTAGTCGTGTGGGTTGCGGGTGCGACTGTCGATCGGGAGTTCCCGAATTCGATTCCCGGGTCAAATACTACAAAAAAAGAATTCTAATTTAGATTTTCTTGTAGTGGTTCGGAGTCTGGATATAAGCCCCATGCATGGCAATAGACTCACCATTCCATAGTGGGACGTAAACGTAAGTGAAACTGGTGAATGTTCTGCATTCCTTAGCCTACCCCTTCGGGGATTACAGGCATGATGTTACGTTTTAAAGTGCAGTTTAATTTAAGTTCAAAAAGATCTTCTAACTGTGATCAAATGACAATCAACCAATAGAAAATCTCATTTTTTATTGTGGTATTCGTCACACCGGATGATATGAAAATCAGCTGACAAGCGTAATTTAAATCGTGACAAATGACTGAATATCTCTTTGCTATCGAATAACTGAAGTTGTTCATATATGTATATGTCTATATGGATTTGTATTTATAAAGTTGGTGGTGAGCCTGTTGCCGTACCGAGACTTCGAGTCTGCTAGAAAGTCTCAGTAAAAAAATTATTAGCAGCCGATTCGAGACTGAAACACGAAACCTCTCGATCGGCAGTGGTGCTTGCGGCTGACACCACGCGGCAGTCAGGTTCCAGTTCTGGTTTTTCATAACTTAAGGTAGTTAAGCGCTTATTACAAATTTTCATTATCGCCTGAGTTGATCGGTAGAAAATGATAATTGGCGTTAATTCCGCCCTTTGTTAGCAACGACATAGAATAAATACAAGTGTTATTAAACTATTTACAAACGTACTCGTACCGAAACGTACGAAGTGTAGCGAAATCGGTTCGTTCGAGCCAAAACTAAGTGAGGCGCTCGATGCCGAAACATCATTTGTAAGACGTATGACTAACGGCTTATGGGGTGTACCTGCGCCAGGGTAACGAGCAGGGGAATTAGGAGGGGGATTAGACAGCTGGATGCCGCCGCCTAACGCACACATCTGCGTACATGCTCCTTGAGCCACCATGTTATTGTAGCTTTACAGCAAAGTAACCGTAATTAATATGTTTTCATTTATACTTCAACGGACAAAACCAAAGTCTTAGACTTGAACCAATCAGTGCCGTGATACGTCTCCGTAACCGACATCCATATATGAACAGAGTGAAACAAGGAGATAGGAAAACAAGTCAGGATTCCGCGCAGCACACGCTCAAGTATTGTCCGGCGTGGCAATCGGAGCAGCGGATTCTGATGGAGAAAGTAGGGCCGGATCTTTGTCTGGAGAAGGCTGTTGCGGCGATGGTCATGGGACAGCATGGTCGCTTTTTGCGAGCATCTCATGATAGCGAAAGAGGACGCTGAACGGATCCGGGAACGCGCTGGTCTCACTCGTCGAAGGAGAGGCGCGCCTGTCGGCTGTGTCATTCCGAAGGGCGATGGAACATATTCAAAACAGAAAGTTAACATCGACCTAGTAATAAAACCATAAGGCTGAGCGTGAAATCGAAAGTAGGTAAATTTGTCATATTTTCGTCTGACACTACAGCTTTTAAATTACTGTTCCACCGTAGCGCTTTCAATTTTACGGATAGAGCACGGATCTTGGCCGAAATGTGGAATGGAAAAAATAATCCGGCGTAGGTTCACGCGGCGCGGCGCGGCGCGGCGAGGGCAGCGCTCCGGGCGCGGCCATTGTCGCTGGCCAGCGGCGCGCGGCGGCCAGCGGAGCGCGAAATCGCTGCCGGCCGCCGCGCCGCCTCCAATCGTCTACCATTTTTGGTCACCATCTTTTAAGGTTCCCGTAGCAAGAAAAAAATTCATTCCGAGTTACTAGCCAGCTAAAACAAGGACAGTTTTTGTACTCACGGCTATATTGATTGTTCAATTCCTCTTAAATCACTTTTAAATGAATTTTTTTCGACTGCTCCTCTGTGCGTAACAAAAAATACGTTGCAAAAGTCGATAACCGACTGAAACTAGAAAACACCGTTGTTGGTATGCTGGTAAAACGATGTATTTATTTTTGAAATAATTAAAGGAAAAAGGATTTATGTAAAAAATATTTATTTGAATTGATGTCAATTTTGTATGTATTGTTGGTTGAAAGGAACCAAACCCGACTGACCAAGTGGTCTTGGGTTCAATTCCCGAGTCGAAAGAAGTATTATTCTATTTTTGAAACTTATGTTTCCAGTAATAGTTTCAATTCGTGCACGACATACGGCGATCCGCTCATACTTTGCCCTCGTATCTTTAGCCGGCGCGCGACGGAGAACGGCATGCTGTAACCACTCTATACCCTGCCTCTTCGCGAAACGCGCTTGGTGTTATGTTTGTTTCATTGCAGGGTACCAGGTTCGGACGCGTTATTAAATGTTTCTTTCTACTTCCCAGCTTCCAGTGATCGCTGCAACCTAACGATATATCGAACTAATATCGAACTAAATTATTAGGTAACTATTAAGTTTTAAATAGCTCGACTACAACGTTAAGAGCACGTAAATCAAACAAAAACACCTTGGCTAGCTGCGCCGGTCACCGCTTTCTATACAACCCGTATAAGGTGAGTTAACCTTCGAGTAACCAAACACATCGTAATACTGCATTTGAACATCGTTCCGCGCGGGAATCGAATCCGAGAACATTTCCGCAGCAGAGCAGCGCGACCATTAACTGCCGGAACATGATAGACGTGGCGATTATCGCCTAGGAAGTGACTTAATATAAATCAAAAACCTTCAAATATTAATAAACACGATTATTAATTAGAAGTGGCGTTTAATTTTAGCGGAGCTCTCTATTGAAACGTGTTCGTGCAGAGCGTCGGCCGCATTTGTTGTTAATTCGTGCTCGCGTTTATTAACGAGCAGGCTGCAGGGCGGGAGCCCATTCGCTAGCTGAAAATTGCTATGAAAAGTCGGCTAAACAGAAGACTGGTTTTTGTGATTTTTACAGCCGTGAAACGGAATTACCAACGCTCTGAACGAGTGACCCGGTGTTGGGTCGTAGGTATTCGAAGGGACTAATGAATTTGTAAGATATTATTATTCGTTTGTTAAATAATAGTAACTATGCGTGATGGTAACCAACATATGGGGATGTATCACAGTTGCTCGGACAGTGTCTATTCACCTTTATCTCAAACAATTCCGAGGCGCGAGAATCGGGAAAACCTAGCCAACAATCTGAGAGAGTTGGCGGAACGCCTTCCCTCGATGGTGACATGGTGCACCGATAAGCGAACCGCATGTACAACTGTATCCTACTTGATAAATATTTCTTAATGAACGCTGAAATGTCACGAAAATGGCAAGGAGCAGAAGATTTAGAAAAACATCGAATCTGGACGGCTCAGTTCGTGTGCGCTCGCTGCAGGCTCCGTCACTATAGCGCTGTGTCGCGCTATGGGGTGCAGAACACGAGAGCGGCTGTCCCCGACTTCTTAACACTCAAACGTGCGTGCTGATGATGAGCACATAAATATGTCAGTAAATATGTCCAGCGGTGTCTTCTCATAAATCATAATTACTAACATAAAAAACTTACTGACAATTCTCCTTATCGAAGGATCGCCTTTATCGATCTAGGGTACGCGGTGGCCAGGGTTGACTTGAATGTGGAATATATCGTAAATCAGCATACAAACGAGAGACTGGTTAGCGAGTGACGTCATACGAGATTCACGGAGTACTCACGGAGCCACGTGACAGCAGTTACTCATGAATATTTTGTCATTATCACATATTTATTATTTTCATAAACAGATTGAGATGGAAAATTCCATTAACGTCCCTGGTTCCGCGTGGTGGTTCATCTGATTGATGGCTGCCCGCATTGGGACTGCACGAACCACTCTCTTCGACTTACTATTACTGACACATCGATTACATCGATCGGGCACATATCCAGACTCCGAACCACTACTAGATCTCGGTCAGATAAATCGAATAATGCCCGAACTGGGGCTTGAACCCAGCACGTTTCGATTGCCAGTCTCGCTTGCTACCAACCAGCACGATCAACAAGCCTGTCGTGATTTATTATTAATCCTTAAATGCCATTTTCCCAATTATCTTTATGTACATGTACAAGGTGTGTTTTAGTTTTAAATGCAAAATTTCCGATGTCTGTAATTACGAAGTTATTTATTACTAAAATGTTGTAATATGTATTACACATTTTGATTATTTTTCGAGTTAAAAATAGTTATCCCTGAAATAAAACCGCGCAGCCATTTTGTATTATTCAACATGGCAACAAAACACGTAAAGCTAGTTTCCAGCTTGCGGACCCTAATGCTATATGCTAATGCACGCCAACAACTTATAGGCTTATCAATGAACATTAGATTAATACAGAATAGTTAATGTCCTAACCTGCTCGCCAATAGCAGCTGTGAATCAGCATTCAAAGTATGTGAACGTTAAATGTGTGAGTGATTTAATACGAGCCAGACTTGAGGACCACAGTAAAGCTAGCTGGCACGTGCGTCCTGAGCGCCACGCTACGCCACGCCGCGCCAAGCTACTGAAATTAAAGTTAGAGAAACCCAACAGTACCTGATCCAGGGAACGAACCTAAGACCACTCGATCAGTAGTCGCGCTTGCTTCCAATAAATAAATCAACATGGCTATCTTAATATAGATAAATGTCATGTCACGTTGTTTGTCTACGATGAACTCACAGTTACATATTACATTTTTATTTTATTTTTGACTTGTATCACACAGCGGGTTATTAACAACGGTGGGGACAGACCGTAAACACTATAGTTTAACTGTACACAAATAAGACAAAACAAATGAGGGGCTAATGACATAATAGCCGCGTTGGCTGTGCGGGTTGGCAGACTTACCGCGCCTTGGAGAACATTTTTTATACACCGGAAGATGTGGTAGGTTTTTTACAATGTATTCCTTAAACATTATAGCAAGTGATATTTGATCTTAAAACTTACCTTTTATAAGGGAGTGCGTGCCCTGAGTTGAACCCGGTCTCTGCGGTGAGAGGCTGAGTTTCGATCCACGTTTATTATAAACCACTTTAAGCCCATCTAATACGATACAAATAATTACACATTGTCAAAGAGTTATTACAATGTCAAAAGGTTTTTTCACTTTTAAACCGCCCATAAAAGCGATAAAGAAAAATTAATAAAAAAAATGGAAAAGGTCGACTTATTGGAGGCATACATTCTCGGATCATCCTACTCCTAAAGTTCTCAGTAAAAAGGGAAAGGGGATCGTAACTGAATTTATTTTATATATCGTCAGATTGTGCCTAAAGCGTAAAGTGAACAGAAAAGTGTAAGGAAAGCTCAGAAAATTATTTTCAAGGGTGACCATCAAACAACTTACCGTTCGGTACAGAAAGTTGGAGCAACATAAAAGAAGTTTTATGAGCCGATAAAGACCTTCAGAAGGGTCTCCGGCAGAAACGAGACTCCGCGCTGTCGACCGACGCGCGGCTAATAATTTGCACGATTGAATAGCGGAGCTCTGTAATATTTTAATGTTCCGATGTAACAGCTACAATGCTTACAATTAAAAGTATATTTACATAAAATGCTATTTTTTGGACATGGAGACTTGACCTACTATGTATACCTACTATAAATTTATCAATATATTTTAGAATTATGATAAAAAGTTGCAAGACGAATATTGTTTAGAGTGTAAAATAGAATAAAGTTTCACGACGTTAGATAAATAGGTTAGTTCGTACATTCGTTAGCACAGGAGGGACGGGCGGATCAGATCGTAAATTATCCTGCTTGCTATCGATCCGATATATGGAAACTTAATTTCGCCATTAAATAGGGCACAGCGTCGACTTGTTTGGTATACGGTTGCATTCTGGTGACCAGATTACGAAATTATTTAAATTATGAGTGCTATTTATCAAAACAATGTCACTAGCCCTTCCACCAATGACACTCAGAGTGAGGAAGAATAAAGGTCGCGAAGGTAGCCAGGTTCGGGTGGACAACCGCTACAAGCCTTACAGAACATTGTGATGAAAACTTGTCCAGGACACGGGTTTGTTCACGAATTGTTGCTCCAGCGTTATAGGCTGTAATGTGCATTATTCAATTCACAGTCGCATGTTTATAGATATGGCCTAACCTAAGATGATCCCAACGAAACGTATGAATGGAAAAATGAAGTCTGGTTAGTCAGGTACTACCGCTCCAATTGGTTTGCTATTGCAACATGTTCGTAATAAGCTATCTTGTGAAGCAATCCCTCCACGACTAAGGAGATGCATTTTTTTTTTCATTTTCTGCAACCTACAGGGCGCCTTTTGCCTTGAACGGCTGTGTAAATAGTTTATGATGTGTGATGGCTGATAAAGTTCCAGCTATACAATAAAACACATATTAACTTGGAATTATAAATAAACACGGAACATATTAAAAATAGCACGGAGCCAGCAAAGCCTGCACACAACACTAGGTACTGGAAGTCCAATATCGAATTTGAAGCACCTACTTGTTCGGACCACACTTTAGTGGCCGCGCGCGGGGCGCTCCGCGTAAAATTAAATTCTTGCCTCATAGTTGCCAAAA
Source organism: Mysoria ambigua (assembly GCA_018245875.1). Taxonomy (NCBI): domain Eukaryota; kingdom Metazoa; phylum Arthropoda; class Insecta; order Lepidoptera; family Hesperiidae; genus Mysoria; species Mysoria ambigua. The sequence goes on along the minus strand of DWEI01003011.1, from coordinate 150 downwards.
TTTTACCGAATTTCGGACACTCAAAATGAACCATTCCAACAAGTAGAGTTTAGAATTGTATTTATTTTATACTTCAGATTTATTTTATACTGAAAAACCTCAGATTGCAATAAACAAAAACACTAGATACAATATATTTGAAGATCTAAT
>DWEI01003010.1:0-13400 GCA_018245875.1 Mysoria ambigua | reverse complement strand
GTTCGGAGTCTGGATACGTGCCCGATGCATGGCAATAGACTCACCACCTATTCCACAGTGAGACGTAAACGTAACCGGTGAAACGTGGGAGTGCTTTTCATTCCTCCGCTTATGTCTTCATGGATTTCAGGCGTGATGTTACGTTACGTAATATCTTTTAAAGTTATAGCCAATAAATCAATCTAATTAATTAATACTGAACAGAATAAAATGAAATATTTTAAATTGAAATTTTGAACATAAAAGTAGTTATTGTGAGTTAGCCATAAGAGATAAGAACATGTTATCGCGGATTGTTTTGTAGTATTTTTATAGAACTACTATTATCTATTACATTACTTATGTGAATTTCTGCCGGTTTACGCCGCGTACGCGAGTAAAGCTCTGGGCATGCAAAGTTTTACATTTATTATTATATCTCCCGTTCCTGTGGGATTTCTGGGATAATAATTATCCTACGATATGTCTCGGGTCTCCAACTATCTTTGTACAAAATTTCAGCCAAATCGATTAAGTGGTTTAAGCAAGACAGGCAGACAAATAGACAGACAGACAGAGTTACTTTCGCATTTATAATACTAGTGCGGATTAGAAAAATATATTGTGGGTTTATCATATTTTCATTCCACATTTTGTCCCGTTCCATACATACATAAAAATTAAAAAGAAATCTTAAATTTTTCTTAGCATGCCATCTGCGCGAACCGAAGGAATTCGAATCATAAAACGATTAAGTATTTTATAAGCGGTTCCATCAAATTGGACTTTTCAATTTATACTTCGAACATCTGGTTTGGACATCAATGAGTACGTCCGCGAGCAAACTCCTAGCGCCGCTGTGAGGGCACCGACGTCGGCGCGGAACCAGCGTGTTTAATTAGCTCCCGGCTCCCGCGGGCTGACGGACGATTGATTCCGATCAATGTTCGAGTTTTTAATGGCTTAAGTGGTTTTCAACGGAATAATGTTGGTAATTGGCAATTCTCTTGCGAAAATATATTTGTATTGTTCGATTATGGCGTTTCTACCTGCTTATTCTTATTATGTACATATATGTATTTACGGATAATATGTAAACATGTCACATGTGGTATGTTAGATTACATGTAAAGAATGTTATGTTATTGATGTCAACATTCGGTTCTATTTGAAAATCTATTTCACTGAACGCACAAAATACAATGATGTCTCGCGCATGTAGTTCTCGACGTCGGAGAACAACCCTTCAAGTAAAAAAAAATTATATAAAATACGATATTATGAAACTTTGGTTCACTGTCCGGAAATTGTTTTCCAGTTGATTAAGAACAAATAAATGATTTAACTTGGTGATCTATCTAAAGTACGGCCACATGTGTTCTCCGATTTTAAGGAACTCCAAATCATCATTATCATCGTTATATTTTGACTGGACAAACATGACAATAACATTCAGATCTAAGATATGACATATATCTTAGATCTAATTGTTTATATATTAGTTTATGCAAAGTATATGTTACTTCAACAACACATTGATTGCATATAAAATTTTTAATGATTATATTTTGATTGGTATTTCAAAATTGAATATTACTGTAGGTACTACTGTTACAAAACCCTTGATGTTTCCACACATTGGAAAGTTCAAACGTGAATTAATATTTTAAAATCCATTCCGTACTAATGGGTGTGGCGTACATATACACCGAGGAGTTAATTACGGTATTAAAATATTTGTAAATTTTCATAGACCGTGTTTCAACACAGAGGGTATTGTTGCACATGGTATAATATCTAATGTAGAGGCAACTAATGTAGAGGCAACATATATGTAGAGGTAACAATAAAAATAAATTCCAATAAAATTGTTCGAGAAACAACTTTAGAGAACATTGTGATTTGCAAAAAAAACAGCTTCCCGATAATAGAAAAAAACAAACGAGATTTACTTTCAAAATTCCGTTTAACAATACCCATTATCCGACCGAACTCTACCAGCGAGAGTCATTCTATAAACAACGGCGAGCTCTCAAGTGCCCTCAAATAGAAGCGTGGAATTATTTCAATTCCAATAATGATAATCCATCGAAAATATTCCTTAATTTCGCTACGATATAATATTTCGTGGAAACCTTTTACGAGTGCCGCGAAATCGTACTCTAGATGCGGTATTGCTGAATAATATCACAAAATTAATTTTTGTACTGTGTGATACTGTATATCGTTACTGTGATTAGTATCGTAACAGTTGTCGTAACTTACGCATTAAAAACTTACGACTAACGTCGTCTTTGAGTGAATTATTTTATTGTAACTTAAAGAACTATTTGGAGAATGTTAGTCGTGCTAGCTACTATTTTAGTAACAGCTTCAAATATTATAACGAAGCGTAAATGATAGCAATAAATGATTGGAAATATATGAAAAAATATTTCTAGTGTGTACTTGCGTTGGTAGGGTGAAACATACATAGAAGTACAGATGTAGAATACTGAGATAAACCACCTAGAAATCTTTTCATTTATAGTTTATGATTAAAACATAACATATCGAACGGAATCAACGCCTATGATTGGATGCAGAATATTAATAGCGCAAGTTTCAATTTGCTGCTGGGTCGGTTACCGCCCCTTTCCGGATCGTTAGACGCGAGATTGAAAAATCTCAGTGCAGCCGAATTTTCGGTTTAACACCTCGCAAACAGATATTGGCCAACGATCTGGTTTCATTATTGGTGATGAACCTATTCATTGATTGGATGTAACACATTGACACTATCTTGTTCAGTATCTAGGTGAAATAATAATAATTAATACAGCTATATTTTAATAATACATGTATTTTCTGAACGGTATGTATAGTAAAGCAAGGCTGGATGTGGATCGCTGGATTCTTGAAGCCGTGCCCTGGGTTCTAACCGATACGATATCGACCCTTATATCTTTCCACTGCTGGAACATGGGTCTCCTTTCAGAATGAGAAGGTTAAGGCCATAGTCTGCAACGGGTGCGGGTTGGCAGACTTCACACACCTCAGAGAGCAATTTGTTTTGCGGACTCAATGATGTGCAGATTTCCTCACGATGTTTTCCTTCGCCGTAATGTCAAGTGATATTAAAACTTAAAACGCACATTGTTAAAGAGGTGCACGGCAGGGATTTGATCCCGATCTCCCGGAGTGAGAGGTCGAATTTCAAACCACTATGCTAACACTGCTTGACATTTAACAGTAAAATTAGTCTAACCGGTATGAGTAATTTTATTGTTATGCAAATGTTTCGTGAGTGTTAAACATAATTTAGTATTAAGCCGGCCAGACTCACTATGTTTTTTTCGGGTTGGCCCGACGTTCGGACCTATACGATGGCCTTACTCATGAGCTCCTGCCGATTGCAGCGAGATCGTGGTGGAGACTAACGTTCGCATTATGGATCAAAACTTTTCAGATGAGGCCTGGCTGCTATGTGTACCGGCCAGGCAGCAATATATGTATGTATATTGCGATATGATGTTAGGTAATATGTCTTATTAAAAGTTGGTCACACGCGTGTGGAAACAACCTTACCTGTTGCACAAGCACAGATATAAATAAGATACTTTATTTGACACATTTTTTTAACACCGTCACTCTTTGACCGGAATCGAATCCGGCAACATCCAACAAAAGCCGAGTTAGTGGCGCGCCCGTACTTATTCATGCGCGATTTAATCCAATTACTATAGTCAATGAACTATGAATATAAATTTAAATCCGATAAAATTGTTCCGTTATTGCACTAGAAATTTAATGGAATAGAAATAATAAAATTTTATTGAATAATTTTTTAATAAATCTACTTTAATTAGACAGTGATGAAATGAAATATTTTCTCTATAGCGATAAAACTTCCTCATGTTATTTTATATTATGTTACATTATTTTATGATTTAACTGTGAGTTACGTAAGTTCTTCATCTAAGGTTGATTATATCATCATACATCGTAAAGCTTATCATTAAATTTAATACGCTATTTCCAGTCATATTATAATATAACGTTTTCCAAGATAAAAATAACTTGCCCCCTGAAACACCAAGACAAACACTGCCAGAAGCCAATTATACGAGATACAGCCGCATCTACCGTTTGTCAACTTCATAGAAAATTTACAACAGCCAACATAATGTATTTTGAGTTGCAATGATAAGTATTTCGCCATCATCATTATGAGGAAATCGTATGTCGAACGACTATGGGTCTATCTTCAAAACAAGGGCCTCTACATTAATTTAAATAAGTCATAATTTTTAGAGGTAACTTTATGTTTCTTCTTTATTATTAAAGTATGTATAGTTTAACCTTCTAAACTTATTCTCTTTCTTCTCAGGTTTTCCATAGTTAGTGCGCACGTGATATTATTACGTAAACTGACAATTTAGAATTTAATAGTTGCCCGAAAACGGGATTTGAAATTTAAGTGTAAATTCTAATACAAGCAAGTAACAAACACTAGCCGAGCGGAGGCATTAGTTCCCACCCCTTTCCGGGTCGTTAGGTGCGAGATTGAAAAAGCTCGATGTAAGCCGAACTTCCGATTTAACACCTCGCAAATACAGATATTGGCAAGAGGGTTTCCTTTTTAGAATGGAAGCTTTTTAGAATTCGCACCGAGTATTTTCTTATTTCGAGTTGAAACTTTCTAGTTAGTGCCAATAAATTACTTTAAGTATTAAGTAGATGTACTAGTAACTAAAAACGGAAACGCACTCCTATCGTATATGTGTTTGCAGAATGATTCGTTTTGTTATTTTTTACCTCCTGCTGTTTCTAATACATACATTGATATCATAACATTGGCTGGGCGCATGAAACGAGCCACTCTGAGTGGTGACTATGTCTGATTAAGTATGAACATAAACTGCCCGACGCAGCCTGTCTATTTCGTTTAACTGACAGAGTTATGATGACTGATCACTTACGATCAGCTATCGATTCAATGCAAAAAAATAAGATAGCATAACACTTCACAATATAACATTGGATTAAGAAAAATGTCGATAAATTAGTCCTTCAAGTAGATAATGCGTTAGGAACTTCTGGTTGATTACTTGCTTATTATAAATCTTTATTGTAGTCTTAATGAAAATCCAAAGACGATAACGGGAATAAATATAAAAATTTCAAACGGGAATAAATATAAATATCAAAATTCTCTATATCTAAACTGCAATGTAAATGCATTTCCACTAGGTGGTACAATTCGACTTCACGTTGCACTAAAATGCTTTTAAAGGTGCGAACCGTTTAGTACAGTGGTCACCGTGTCAGTTTATCTGTCACTCCGAGCGCGCCGGATTCAATTTCCGCACGAATAGATATTTGTATCTACCATTAAATATATCACGAGAACCTGTGAACATTGTTAACAGGATGGACTTTCAATGAATGACGATATTCGTATTCGCTTAGAAAGAACGAGGAAAATATGTACGTATAGACAAATGAGTGTTGTAAGCAAAGTGATAAAAAATATAGGGCGTATAAAGACAGTATGAATGAATAACATTCAACGTGAAGCCAGTACGTCGTAGACCGCAAATTAGCCCGCTTGTTAACCCGCTACATCACAGCCCACCGTGCGCAATGAAATATGGTTGGAAGTTGCGACGTAGCGCCGCTAGCGTACGAGACTTGTCGGTTTTCGTAGCCCCGCTAGCGTGCATATACGAGATTTTTCGGTTTTCGTAGCCCCGCTAGCGTGCCTATACGAGACTTGTCGGTTTTCGTAGCCCCGCTAGCGTGCATATACGAGAATTGTCGGTTTCCGTAGCCCCGTTGGTGTGCATATACGAGATTTGTTGGTTTTCGTAGCCCCACTAGCGTGCATATACGAGACTTGTCGGTTTTCATAGCCCCGCTAGCGTGCATATACGAGAATTGACGGTTTTTGTAGCTCCGCTAGTGTGTATATATGAGACTTGTCGGTTTTGATGTTCACGATTAAACTAAAAATTCTTAGGAATCTTTGTGTGTAAATGTTTAGACTAATGGCTAGTTTTTTCTTCTGGTGGTCAGTGACGCTGATCATTAAAATCGATTTTGTCGATTCTATTTCCATCCAGGGCAAATATTTTGTGTTATGAGCATGAATGTTAATTTTGTATCTACAGTGTAAAATAGTTATTTAAGTAATATTTATTAAACATTCAGTCGTGTATCGTACATATGAGGTATACCGAATTAGTCGTGTGGGTAGCGTAGAGTATTATATCTAGTTCATGATGAGCCCCGGAAGTTGTATATTAATATTAATATTAGAGGTAATATTGTATCCATATATACTAGCAAAATATAACTTTTTTTAGTTCATCTTCATAAAATTGCTTCCGATCTCCGCTAGGCAGAAGCCACGCCAGTCTTTAGCTTTTTGCATCCAATCGCAACCATGTTGCGTATACCTTCACTCCAGCTACATGGCGGTCGTCTCCACACCAGAACACGTCTACTCGAAAGTAATCATTCAATGTTGCCATTATTAAAAATATAAATAAAAAACGAAATTCATTGTCAACCAAATAAATCAATTTGTGTCGAACGATGTCACCAATAACATTACTTTCGGCAGAAAACCGAGATTCTGCATTTAATTCTCTCATTAAACTTGATATCCAATTTCGACGAATGTCGATAATTGGCAACTCAAGCACTAATTGGCTCGGGTACGAATCATACGTCGGTCTGTACGTAGTTTATTAATTAAGCAGGTTTTCGGTTTCAATACGTAAACAATGTTCGTGTTTTAGTACTGTCGATATCGAGATTTTCTTCCATTCGCGCACAGCACTAGCGTGTTTTTTATCAATTAACACATGCGAGGTGAACATTACATAACGAAATCCATACTCTTTCAGAATCATAATTGAACGTGATAATCAGAAAATCATTGAGTTTCTTAGTTTGCTCTTTGTTTTCAATTATTTCTTTCAATTTACCTGTACTTATTTTTGTTTAAGGTGGAAAACATTTTTTAAAGTGAACTATGATCTAGTCGTATATTCTTAATTATAGTTAACGTATGTTGACTATTATAACAGCAGGTGTGCGTTTGAAACTAACACGACAAAAAAGCAGTCAAGCAAAAGAAGCAGTTTATTCAAGCGGCGATTTACATTTTGTTTGAAATTCTCTGTAATAATCCCGATTTCAATTATTCGAAGCTTATAATCAAAGAGGAGAATTGACATGTAACAAAAATTACAATTAATTGTTTTAATTTAGATCTACAAATTTATAATAAATTGAACTTAGCATGTGAACTGCAAAGACATTCATTACGTTAAAAGAAAAAAAATTACGCTCTTAAAATAACGTTAAAGTCAATTCAACATTTTAGTTCGTACGAATCGCAGCTCCTATTTTGGCGGAATATTTGATGAAGGAAGAATGACACGGATTAGTACCTAACGTCTATTTATGCTACTTAATGCGGCTTATTTATAATATGACTCCATCAGAGACAGCTGAACAAAAATATAGCAGTGCAACGTGCAGCGTTTCGAAATAAAAAAATGCCAAATAAAATTAAAACTCTAAATAGTAATTTGAAACTACGCGTACTTCATACGGCCGTCGTGCTCCAGTTTTTTGAATGCAAAGAAAACCCCTTTCAAACTGCTCGCCGCATATTTCGTGGATTTTTGGTTGGATTTGGTTGGAACAGATTATATGCGAGATGTAATTTTGATCAAAACATCTTTATCGCTTACAAAAATTTATACAGTGGTCCCTCGTAGGGGTTTATATAAACTAAAAAAATAAGGAAAGAAAAACAACAGGCCGCAACCATCATAGCATCATACTTTAGAAAAAAAAATGTTGCCTACAACTTTGTCCAGTATTACGTAAGTAGCGTACTGCTTTACTATGTGAGAGCGGAGATATGGGTGATGTCAGATTCTGTGAAATTAAGAAGATTCTGGAAGAATATAGCTTGAGTGAAGCGAGCTAAGGTTAAAACAGGAATTATTTAACGTGTTGTCTAGGTAAACTCTAATTCTGCATCAAAATCGAAGTACAACGCAGTATTTCTTTAATAGAGATTGTTGTTCAAAATGAAATTATGTAAATTTAGTTTTGGTAAACTATTCTGGATTAAAGATTTATAATACGAGCGAGTCAGAAGTTGCCGCCGCGGGTGCCAACTTGAGGGAATAATTTCACATTTTTCTTAATCCAATGTTACGACGTGGAGTGTCAACGTTACGCGCGTCATGATATGAGCGTATTGGGAATAGCGCGAGGACGTATAGCCTTCACATCTGTAATATTATTATACATTTCAAACTAGTTCTGCGTTTATGTCTGGTACGTTTCCTCGTCAATATTTCTGAAACGTTTACGTTGAAAACTGACGTGGGGATGGCTAGAATTTTAAAAAAGACTTTACCCATACAATCGTTTTTAAATCGACCTTGATAACAGTGAAACAGATGGCAATGGATGTGTGAATGGGAATGGATGATAGATAGCTGTTTATATTGCACCCCTATGGAGCTTGGTTAAATAGTCTAAGAATCAATTATTTGTTTTTATTTCTAATCTTGTTTAATAAATATAAACATTTTTTTTAATATTGTAAACAAATCCAGATTCCGAGTGTAACATGAAGAAAATAAGAATTGAACATTCCGTCATTTATACTCATCCATCATTTTTTACTTACAGCGATAAAACTAAAATTATGTCATACTATGTAGCGAAGGTTAGGGGTTGGATAGACAAGCTATCGTAATATTAATAGAAAAATGCCATCGGCCCGATCCCTTCGCATTACGTTCACGCTTTACCGAATTTCATTGCTCGATATATTAGAAGTCGATATTCGTTAGTCGCATCACTAGATGTCACTGTTATAAAGTTTTTCTAGATGTGTTACACTTAATTTTTTATGATAGTATGCGCCAGAAATATATAGATAGTATGTATATGTAGAAATATATAGATTGTATGTATGCATATGTAGAAATATATAGATTGTATGTATGTATATGTAGAAATATATAGATTGTATGTATGTATATGTAGAAATATATAGATTGTATGTATGTATATGTAGAAATATGTAGAAATATATAGATAGTATGTATATGAACTGTAATGAAGTAAAAATTACATCAAAAACGTTCTATGTTTCCGAGGGCACGTTGGGCAGTTGATGCCGATTGCTATTGTTGCTTAAGTCCTTAAACCCCGTTGAAGACGTCCAGGTTAGTCTAGAAACAGACGATTGAGGATTTGGCTACTAACCCGTATCACCAATAATCCAGGCTTTGGCGTATTATGGGCTATGTTCCAAGCCAGCTATAGTGACCGGAATATAGTATATTTACTCATCGGTAGGGCCCAATAAAACATAATAATTTTAGTTTAAAGACAATTATGAATTAAGAATTATAAACATTGAAGCAATTTACAGTTGAAAATAGATTATTTAACATAAATTTCGACAATTCCTTTCCTGTTAGACAGTGGTCTTTTCTCAGGGAGATAATGAATAAGATAAATTAAGCTAATTACTTTGGTTAGGTGCAAGTGAGCACAATGTATGATACAACTCAACTCTAGAACATACGACTTCCATACGAGTTTCTTCATTATGAGTATAGGGGGTGAAATATATGATGTGATATGAGTTATAACTTTGGTACGAAGATGTGATAATACCTGATTATTACTTTTTACAATATTAAACGAACAAAATATTTTTCTGATCCTTCAGACAACGCTTGGAGGTCGCGCCGCAAGAAAATCAAATATAACTTTTCTATATTATAAAAGTTGAAGTTTGAGAAGCAAAGAATTTTGGGTTAACGTCTTTTGAAATTTAATATTAATTTGCACAATTTATAAAACTACTCACCTCCTCTCTATGATACTAATATTGGTTTTGAAATTAATGATCACCGTTAAAATATTACCACCAATTCGTTTTGCCGGCAACGCATATTCGTTACAGATCTCTGTTAATGAAAGATACTAAATAAATTATTATTGTCGATGTCGTATAAATAAATTAGTCTTACTTTATTCGACATGTATACCGCAGAATCACTTCCAGCTATTTTATTGACGCGCGCCTGACTCCAATATCGCTGAGTGACGTTGACGTGAACCGCGTTCCCGATATTCCCGAAAATTCCCAAATAAGTCTGCGTTCACATAGCAACCCTTTCATTTTGTTGGCTCATTGAAATTTCAGGTGTTATTCGAACTATATTTTCTTGTTTATTTGTTTGTATTTGCTTATACACAGTGGGAAACTTTATCAGCGACGTACGTATGAACTTATTAAGACCTGTCGAGGTTCGATAAGCAAAAAAGCTATTTATGTAAATATGTTCTTAAATGTCGTTTAATTTTTTATACAAAATAAATAGGAGAGTTTAATCTAGATTAGGATTGGATATTGACAGCAAATATCCCGTTAAAGCAGTGGTTAGTGACTTTAATTACTATTGTAAAAGTTTTGGGTTCAGTTACCGACCACAAGAAATATTTGATGAAATATTTAAATAGATTTTCTGGATCTGTATTAGTTTAGATATTTGAATATTGCGAAATATTTAAGCATTTAATTTTACGTACGTATTCGGAGAATTTTCTCCGTATATTTAAAGCTCAGATGCCTCTAAGTTTTATAAAAAGCGACTATATAAATTGTATTATTATTATTTCAGCAAAATGCTCAACAATACGTATGTATTATTATATGAAACTGAATGAAAGCCAAGAGTTTTCCTTTTTCCCGCTTCAAGTGATTTAGAATCGGCAAGCAATATAAACCTACCCTTACAACGCTGTAGCGTTGCGAAGCAACAGATCGCGGAATAGAATTTTTAATTTCATCCCCCCGCGATTTATTGCACGGAAGCTTGTAAGTTGATAGGATTACAGGGAATTGAACGTGTCTTTAAGAAATGGCTCCAGCAAATGAAAGGGATGGAATACATTATAAATGATATTAAATTGAATATATAAATATATGGACTTTATCGGCCCCATGGTGCGTTGTTATCATTGTCTTATTGATAAAAGTGAAGCAACTTTAAGTAGGTCTTTTTGTGTTTTCAGGTCGTTATTTTATATAATACGTCAACTTCACTTGCAAGGTTTTTATCGCACTGAGTCCAAATCCGATGATTTTAATTTGTACTCCATTCGGAGCTGTTATCTATGAAGTCAGAACAGTTTTGGTAGCGTGACATACTAGTGGCGCCATCTGATCACGGTTAACACATACATCACGATCACACGCCGCTGATCGTGAACCTTACCTTTATCCCCTCTCAATTCGACGTTCCCTCGGTACCAAACGATCTTGGCCGCCGGCTTCGCGTTCCGCACTTGACACTCGAGCACCACGTCTTCACCTTCCTTGACTTCGAGCTTCGAGTTGTGGGGATGGTTCACGATCTCCACTGCATTGGGAGGCGCTGCGGGCAAGAAGAGAATAGGTTAATGATGTTTTTCGGATATGTGGAAGTTCATTCTAATACCAGATTGTATCACCTAATCACAGGTAATCACCTAACAGGACTTAAAAGGCCTAACATTGTAATGACAATTATATTAACTAGTCGTGAGATCTTCCTAGGTCATTTTGCCTTTGTTTGCCTTTGCTTAAATTGGTATCTAGTGAAAACCGAATAGGCTTTGATAAATAGTTCATCGACTGCAACTCATGTACAGTTTTCGCAATAGCCTGGTATGGTAAAATGATGGCAGATAAATAATATAAATCAAGGATTATTTAAATATCATAATACAAATTAATTATATTCAGCGAATGACTATTAATGTAAAGAGTATCCAACGGTATCCAATATAATATAGAAAACATTGGAGATCTTTAGAATTGCTTTCGAGAGGTCGATTTTCCATCGATTTAATGCAAATCCCCGTGATTAATTTTTCACCCCCATTTTAATATTCAAACGCTAAATCAGGATTCAGGGCGGTGTTGCCAGGTAAGCGGCATTAATTGACCTGTTGCATCGAAAGCGAGGGTAAACAAGCGATTAAAGCACAAAAGAAACCGTAAACTAATCGCGACAAATAGTCCACGTGTCGATTCAACTTGTCTCGATTTTAGTACAAATTGTTTGACAATTAGTAATTTACATGTTAATAATATCTGCAACAGAAGCTGCTATACAGCGGGAGACATCGAATGACCCCGTTTAGTACCGGAACTAGTCGACCATGCCGAAAAGCCAACGTGAGTTAAGTAGGTACGTATAAAACCATTCTAATCACTAACCGGAATTTTGAGAATTTGGAACTAAGCAGAACGTCCCCCCCCCCTTGATCGAGTCTTCAAAATAATTCATTTATAGTCAGCCGCTACTCGCCGTGCATATGACGAGCACTTAATATTGGCAAAGATCATAAATTTAATGGTTTAAAGCAATATCCGTTTAAGTGGTGTAATGCGGGAGTGATAGCGGGTGAGTTATTTCGTTTTAGACGCTTACATTTCACTTTCAGTTGATATTCCTGTGTTATTTATGTGAAGTTGAATTCACTTTAATGAACAGTTGTAACACGTTTACTAAAAGGTGTAAAAGATATGTATGTATGTGTGTGTGTGTGTTCGTAAATAGTTAAGTAATTTGGTTGTTTTTATATAACCGGATTATATACCGGACGTAAGAATGTATTCTGGTACCATTTGTAAGACGCATAGAGTGACAAAAAGGTATTATGGCTATGCGAGATTGAAAATTAGCTTTGCTGTAGAAATCTATATTGTATTGCTCATTGTACTGGTATTCATAATGGGATTACTTGGATATACATATAATAAGTAAAATTCTAATTTACTCGGCTCAATCAGCGCAAGCCGATAAAACAAGAAAAGAAATTGATAGCAAAATACGTAAACCGTAATTTATTTCGTTTTGTGTAATAGGCGACTAAATTTTTAACATAATATGTGTTTACCATTCAATTAGTTTTCTTACTATACTCGTCCATTAAACTGTTATTTAACTGATAAATAATTGTAGGGTTACAGGAAGGTATGCGTTTTGAGCAAATATATTGGTCGTGCTTGATATATTACTAAAGATGTGATTACAGGTGAATGGCATCTGAAACTATTGTATAAGAAATAGAAGAAGAGGGGGAAAGAAAAATTTTCAGGTTTATTGGTGGTAGAACCCTCTGTGGTTCGACTCTGGCAGCACCACCGCCACACCTATTTCTGCCTTGTAACAGCAGCGTTAAGCGTTGCTGTGTTCCGGTTTGAAAGGTGTGGCAAGGGAGACATACTTATTCGAGGCATTCCATCTTAGTCCTCAGGGGTAGAGGCGCATCTGTGGTCGATTTATCTGGGGTTGATTACATATGTCTATAGGCGGCAGTAGCCACTTACCATC
>DWEI01003009.1:0-13401 GCA_018245875.1 Mysoria ambigua | reverse complement strand
GTCCTTTTCAAATATTTATTATTATTATTATTTATTTATTATTATTGAATCACGGTTAATTTGACATGTAACATGACTTGACAAATGAAGTGTCAAGTGGAATTATCATATGTCAATAATTACTTAAATATGCGCATTTTATAATTTTTTTTGCTTATTATAAATGTGATGAAATAATTACCCAATAGCTTGAAGGAACGCTATCTTCAGCCAATGGAAGAAACGGAACTCCGAGGCGCGGCCGGGCTTGACAGCGGGGTTGGCAGCTCCAATGTAAAGCCACAGCAGCCACAGGATGGTCAGACAACCCAGAGCATACATCCAGTCCACCAAGAACATCAATAGCAGTTTCACTGCCACCTGTACATGAACATTTGTATGAATCCATAATTTCAATTGAAAAACATTATGGAGTAGACTTTTGTTAATTAATGTATATACACTTTACTCAAATACTTTACCATGAATTACTTTACCATGAATTACTGTGTCAGAATTTACCTCCCCTAATATGCCCCTGTATAACTTTTTGTTTTTAGGTCACACTTGCCACTGCTCAAAACCTACTGGGAGAAGCATTAAGGAACTTCATTGCAAAAAAGTTACAAGTGAAAAACAATGAATACTTACCCCCGCTAGAGACAGCCACCGGTTGCATAGATGTGAATACCAGTTCTTGTTCTTGGAGTGCACACTGACACTGGGGCGTCGGCCGCCCTCGCCGTTGGCCATCCGTCCATTCATAATAGCGGAGTCAGTTGGCGACGGCGTAAAATCCTGAATTTTATTATTTTTATTGTTATTTGTGTGAATTTAATGCCAAGTGACAATGATAAGTTGAAGCAGACACCCAATCCTCATAATTATCAACCATTCTAAAAATTATGTTAAATTATGTAGCACTAAGTAATAAATATAATTTTATATGACTTATAATTTTATTTGACTGCCTTTTTGGTTGTGTACGTTATTAGTGTGACTGCCGATCGGGAGGACCCGGGTTCAATTCCCAGGTCGATCACTACAACATTTTCTAATTTAGAGTTCCCAGTAGTGGTTCGGAGTATTGATATGTGCCCTATGCATGGCACCACATATTCCATAGTGGGATATAAACATAAATGGTGAAATGTGGGTGTGTTCTGCATTCCTCTGCCTACATTTTCGGACATTATAGGCGTGAAGTTACATTATAATTTTATATATGTGTGTCATATATATTAAAAAAAAATACATGTCGGGTTAGATTAATAATACATTCCCACAACTCATGCCGGGATGCTGAATGTGGTAAGCTGCGAGTAAACCCATGGGCAAGCAGATTACAGTATGGCTAAATTTCCTGGTTACCGATGGGCAGTTAAATACTATTTGAAATCTTATAATAAGCAGATGAAGAATTCCATTTAAACCTTTTAAGTGGCACATGAATAAATACTTACTCCTACAGTTTTGTGTCGTATCCTTTCCGGGAACAACAGGTCAAGATCACTTCCAGTAGCACCATATACTTGCATGTCCCTTTGGGTAGGCCCCTGGAATCTATGCAACAATACACAGAACTACCTTTAATGTACATATCAACCTGTATTCTAATATAAGAAGATCTTCAGATAACAGCTACAAAACCAGTACTTTAGGTTGCAAGAGAAAAATAGTTCCATAAACCAATATCTTCATATAGTTTACAATATTTATCATCATATGACATTGTGCTTGTTGAAAAATATCAACTGTATAACGGAACAAGACCTATATCCTACAGTGGTATGGTAAATGGACTGACAATAAAGCACATGGCATGCACAGGTGAACGAGAGTATAATACAATGAATTAATAACATAAAAATGTAACAAAAAAAAAACATACCTCATTTCACGTCTATGTTGTAAATCAAATGTTTGCGCGAGAGCGAAATAAGAATAATCAATGCTAGCGTAAGTGATGAGGAATGGCATGGTGACAATCGGTGCCAGCTTATTGATATCACCGATAATGATAAATGTTACTGTCACTACTGCTACGACCACCATGGAATATATAGGCACCTTGTTCGGCCCTCTCTGTGAAAATGTACAAAACGTATTGAATATACAATAATTGTAAAACTAATGAATAGAAAAAAAAAACACATCTCTTACACCATGTCCGAGCACATCTAGTCCGGGTATTACTTTTTCATTAGCGATGCTTTGCAAAACTCTCGGTGTTCCATACATAGCACCTAAGCAAGAGCTCATGGAGCTGACATACAGGCCGGCGAGCAGGAGAACAGTTACAGCTGATATGTTGGCTGTTATTGAAAAATTCTTCAGCAACGCCTCTCTAGTGACCGTTGCTGCTAATGTTACTATAAACATTAAGTATAAAAATGTCCTGTAACAAATAAAGTGTCGATCAAGGAGTATACATATTCTATTGAACACAATAATTATAATTGTAGTGTTCTTTGGTATGCCTCAATTAATATTTTATTACAAATTGTATCTGAATAATTATAATGTTTCGCTGGATATCTAGCTCACTTTCATAAACACATGTTCATTTAATTGAATTCTCAGATTATCTTCACAATGCTTTCTAAATTCTTTATGATTAACTAATTTTTTACTTTGGCTGATCGCAAACTTTTTTTGGTTTAAATTTTCAAGTGAGACTTTTGTAAAAATCTTTTTGCAATATTAATATATTAGGTTACTATTATTAACATTGTATCAAAGCAGATACATTTCGTAGTTATCATTTCTGTTCCCACTTAAGTATCTATGGTGTAGATATTACAAAATGAATATATAAAACAATATATTTTAACAATCATTTTTGGTATATACTCACCCAGTGCTGATGGCTGCTAAGGAACCATTAGGTATATTTATAGATGGATTTCTGAGATCACCACTCATATTAATTCCGGCTAGTATACCAGTGATTGTTGGGAAAAACACACCAAAACATCTGAACCAAGTGTAGCCCTCTTGGTAGTTTGACCATGTGTTATTAGCCATGGTTCCACCCAGCCATCCTTTGAATTCATCACCTATAAAAGTTTTTATTTCCATTAAATTTTCACAAGTACTCAATTGTTATTTCTAGGTTATTCTTAGACATCAGAACAATTCTCAGTTTCTATTCTTGATATGAGTATACTACAATATATTAATGTCTGATGCAAGTGAATTACACTTAATTGTGATCAGTACTTACTAGGAACGGCTGTGAATGAGCCTACAAAAAAATCCAATGCTGCAAGCAATATTATTAACAGCAAGATGAACTGCAGCTTTATCACCCACTTGACTCCAGCTACATTAATGGTGCCCAGCAGCAGTACGGCAGCAACAGCAAACCCTCGGGCCGCCCATGTGTTGTCAGTACCAACCAGACTAGCCATGGACTCCCCGAAACCAAAAACATTGAGCGCACAACCAACAGCCTAGAAACAGGACAATCTCTGATTATATTATATTTGTTTAAAGTGACACAGGCATTAATTATGCTTATGTAAACAAAACTACGGCCTTAACACTCTCATTCTGAGAGGAGACCCATGTTCCAACAGTGGAACAATAAAGGGTTGATATCGAAACAAAACTATTTTGTTTTTCTGTATAATTTAATTTTACTTTAACTTGGGATTTGTAGAATATATACCTGCCCAAAACAATAGACCATGCCGAGAGCCCCACCCATCCTGGAGCCCAGTGTGTGAGCTAACAAAAAGTACACTCCACCACTTTCTATCCTGCATCTCTCACATATCCCCACTGCTGAGAGAACTGAGATCAGAGCTACAAATACTGAAATAAACAGTATGCATATTATTAAATACTTAGCCAACAATATTTAAAGCTATTAATTGCCATTAAAAAAAAATACTTAATTATTTATTTATTTTTTATTATTAGTATAATATTTATATATTATTATTATTATTTATATATAGTTATTAGTATAATATTTATATCTAAAATATTAAGGTATTAAATTAAAGCTTAGAAATATTGGTAAAAGGAAACCTAGATCCCAAATGATACTTAGTAAATGATCAAGATGCATACCAGATATTTAATACATCCCTAATTTTCAATAATGTGGTTATAGAATTTAGTAATTGTATATAATGTGGGTCGAGCAATAGTTAAATGCAATTCTTTAAATGAACTTTGATGAAGTGCTATGTGAATTTGGTTGCACTCTGTGGTACTGTTCAGCCATAAAATATTGTATATCAGTTACTTTATACGGTTTAATATATATAAAGGTATATTACATAAAATTTATAGCTTTCTGTATTTTTTAAATAAATTAATTAAATACACAAAATCTAAAAATCTGATGTGTGCACAATCACATTAAAAATGATGAACAAAGATTTCCTCACAAACATTAAAATAAAGACATTGTTACCTGTAAAAATCACTATGAATATTGCATTGACCAAGCCAGCCTGCCCAACTATCCATCCCGACCTTAGGAATACGATAACACCAAATATATTTATAAGGCATGAAGTGAACACTCCATCCCAGGTGCCAAATAGAACTGGCTGCGAGATGAAGAAATTTGATTTCCACCAAGGAATATCACCCTGAAACATTCAGTTAATATACATTACTTAAAATACAAAAAGAAACCTCAACTAAAACAAAAGACAGTATTAAGGTAGAATGTTCATTAAAATTAAAATTTTTCAAAGATCTTTTACATTTTAAAGTTTTAACATCTTTTAAGTTTTAACTTAAAAAAATATATTGTTACATATTAATTATTGTGTAGATATATTAAAGATAATGAGGCATTTTAAAATTTATATCTGGAATATCATGATGTGTGAGGCATTTGTGACAAACCTACAAAGTTTCAATTTTATTTTTGAATGAGGATTGGTTAATTGTACTCTTTCTTTCTATGTTCACTTTTAAAATTTTATTAGAAGACTATTTTTAATACAAATAATGAACCACCCATAGGCTCGATCTATTTAAATTTGCATAAATTTATGCGCCACAATACTTAGGGGCTTAAAATATTTTGTATTACTAATATACAGTTGTTATGATGTCATTGATACCATTATACCATGTCTGAATGTCACACCTCTAAACTTGAGGTTGCTTGACCACATGAAATCTCAAATATGTTATATTAAAGACCATCCAAAATAACTTATATATGAAATGTACACAATTATAATTTACAGAAAAATAATTGGAGATAGATTCAATATGTATTATTTATACAATATATAAATGATTAAATAAAACTGTTTAGTCAGCTTTACCTGTATATCTGCGAAAATCTCATTAGCTCCAGAGGCTTGATGTCCCCCCGTTCCATATTGTGATTCGTTACCCAAATCAACAAAGCCACCTGACTGTCTTCTCATACGAGCCCTGTCATATCCCGGCTCGTCTGATCGAAAACTATCCACATCTAACTCACTTCTTCTTGCTCGGTTATTTTGATCCATACTAAATAAATTAAGCAGTACAAAAAACTAATATAAAGTCATGTTCCTAAGTGAAATCTTATTTAATAGATAGACTTAATCTAACTGCATCGTATAGTAATATATGACGGATTATAAATATAATGACGTATCTGACATTTCTACGGTTCAGTCCACTTGCTGATAATTTCGCCTATGCAATGATACAAGTATAAGCCAAAAATAATTTATTAAACTAATTTATTGCTTAAATATCTCACATAAGCTCATATAAATGAGATTTAATAAATTTTAAACGTAACTGGTGAAATGCGGGAGTGTTCTGCATTGCTCTGAATGCTTCTTTGGGGATTACAGGCATAAAGATGCGTTATTTTTAATGAAATGTCTGTTATAGAAATTCATAAATATTCTAAGCCCCTTTCGGGGCTTGCTGCACCTGTTATACGATGAGTACTTCTATTTAGTGTGATTACGGATACTACATTCAATATTATTTCTATCATAAAATTTCATTTCATGATTGTAAATGTTAACGAACTTTACTTCTACTAGTGGTCGCATAGTGGTCGAAATTCGACCATAATTGTCTTAAACATATTTTAAGTTTCAATGCCAATACATACACCAATAATAATACATACATACATACAAAAAACCAAATCGATATCGACCCTTCTATCGTTCCGCCGCTGGAACTTGGGTCTCCTCTCAGAAAGAGAGGGTCAAAGCCGTAGTCTGCCACGCTGACCCGGTGCGGGTTGGCAGACTTCACACACCTTAGAGAACAAATTTTTTTTTCTGAACTCACGATGTTTTCCTTCACCGTAATAGCAAGTGATATTTAAACTTAAAACGCACATTTTTAAGAGGTGCGCGTCTGAGATTTGAACCCGGTCTCCCGAAGTGAGAGGTCGAATTTCAAACCACTAGGCTATCACTGCTGTTTAAAAAACCAAATGAGGACTATAAATAAAAATGCTTTTTTAATTAAATAATTTACAAAAAAATAATAATATGGACCACCAATACTTACATTTGAAGAAGAAGAAGAAGAATAAGACGAAGAAGAAGAAGAAGAAGAAGACGAAGAAGAAGAAGAAGACGACGACGACGAAGAAGAAGAAGAAGAATAAGAATTACTTCAAATCTGATCCCAATCCTAAAGTAAACGTCAAAAGAGCTAGTGACATGGTAACCACACCAAAAAATACTTGTACTCATCAGACCAATATTTATTCTGGGTGACAATCGAACCGACGATCCCCGGCGCAACCGTCAATTTCACTGACCTCGTCACCAACAGGCCAGTCAAATTAATAAAAGTAATAATTTGAACGGCGAAATATATTTTAATTTAATACTTTAATTAATGTGAAGCCCCATCGTCCAGATAAAGATAAAATTAATATAAGTTAAAAAATATACAGTTATTATAACAACTATTTTCCTGTGTTTATTGCATCGGTAGGACTAGTGTCTAAAACGTGCTATCATAATGTATTACATTTTCTGTCTAATTGAAAGCCGCTACAGTTTAAAATATGGTCCTGCGACTCGTAGAGAGATGGGTTATCATCAAAAAGGGTAACCAATATGTTGTGGGTTTTGTAACAAACCCTTTCAAATAACCCTATCAAATTCCCTTCAACGGTTTACCAAAATGGTCCCTACAGGTAATTAGTTGCCAAAATCAAATTTCAAAAACAAGGATTTCATGTTGGAAAAACAGGACAATTCAATTTCAAAATAGGACGTACTTATATAGCATCAATAGTTAAATTTACCTTTTATTAAAGTACAGAAAATTGTAATAATGCAATGATTGCAAAAAAGGATTATGCTTAATAAATATTGAGGACATCCCAGGAGACTGTAAGAAACAGGACATGTCCTGGTAAAACAGAACGGCTGGCAGCTCTATGGTGAGCGCAAGGCCTGTCAAAAACATGCATCGAATACGTAAGCAGTGACCAATACGCACGATCAATTCCAGTACACCTTAAGCGATAAATATGAATACAATAAATACGTCCTGCAGGCTGCAGGCACAAGCTTAATGTCGCATGCCGAGCTCAGGGCGCGATGGCGATTTGAAGAAGGCCTACTCCCAGCAGTGAAATGGTTGATGAAATAGGTCTTAAAAATGATAGTTATTTTTAACGTTTATTTATGTCTAATACTATTTCTTTCTACCCAGTACGTTTACTGAATCAGGTAGTGTAATTTTGCTATTTATCATCATCGACCTATTATAGTTCAATGCTGGAAATAGGCCTTCCCAGATTAGTTATGTCCATAATCTCCATACTGGGAATTATTTTGCTATTTTTATAAATGGAACGCGTAGCATCTATCTCTTACTTCATTTACATACTTTTCTTAACTTCACGTCTCTAATCCCCAAACAGGTAGGCAGTGGAATGCAGTACATTCCTACGTTTCAACTGTTATGTTTCGTCCCACTATGGAATAGGTGGTGAGCTTATTGCCATATACCGGGCACGTATCCATACTCCGAATCACTAGTAGAAAATGTAAGTTAGAACAATGTTGTAGTGTCCGACCCTGGAAGCGAACCCGCGTCCTCCCGATTGGCAGTCGCACTAACAAACAACACGACCAACGAGGCAGTCAGTTCCTTTTTTAGTTTGTTATGTTTAAGACGGTTTGGATCAAAGATCTTTTATACCAACTAATTAAGTTTAGTGACAATAAATAAAAACAAATATAAATAGTAAACGAAACTGTAATTGTAAAAAATATAATAACAACTGTAAAAAATCTAACAAATCACCAACAAATTATAAAAATAACACATTTTACAATAAAAACGTATAAAAACAGTGAGCTTGGTACCTGTGCACACATTTTTACGCGGACGGTATTTTATATTGAGCCCGCCATTCCTTAATCGTTCAACGCATCTTAGTAATACAAGAAACGAAATAACTTTTTCCATATTTCTTCAAACAATTATCTTAACAAATGAATACGAAGTGACGAAGCTGGAAAACATCGTTCATTAATCATTTTTGTTCATTACAAGCTTTGTCGAACTACAATATCACGTCCAAGTTGTATTAAAATTATTGAATACAATTATTATAAACAGTAAACTTTGGAAAATTGTCTACATTTATAATAAAAATATTCACGAGGCTGTTGCTTACATCCGTAATAATTAAATCTTTTAGTAACAAATCATAATATTTACACATTTACTTGACGTTATTTTTGAATCCACTGAATTCATCGTAAACTTCCATTAAAATGACAACCTGAAATAAATACCGACTTACGAATAAATCCTCACGGAAATTCAAAAAACCTGTTAGGTTTATTACTTGAGTAAAACACACTCAAATAGACTCTCTGGAAACTTCACATTATACATATTTTAATGCCAGAAATGGTTGAAATTGAGTTGAAAATTACATACTAAATGAGTAAATGATTGAATATATATTAGATTTTTATATACTAGCAGTTTAAACATTATATATTATTGCGGAAAGTTATGTAATACTATATTTTATCTGACGTAGATGCATTTTTGAAGTTATCGTTTATGAAACCTATGAAACGTGTTAGTGGACCACATTCCACTGCCCACCTCTTCGGGGATCACAAGCGTGACGTTACGTGTATACTGTAAAGAAATGTAATATTCAACTTGCCGTACCATAAAATAATAGATGGTTGTAGATAAAGGTTTCATGTTTGAGCAAAAAATATATTAAAAAAACACTCGCAGAGCTCGCGTGTCGTAGCGACGGTCGTGCTCGCACGAGCCGCGCTGCGCATTTTCAATGAACTGATTCACTTAGGTACTGTTATCTATTCACTTGAACTTTGAACGTAAAATACGCATTAAACATCTCTTATATGCTATGTGTAAAGAGATTACTTTGAAGGATTTTAAACAGAAGGTGAACATGTACATATAGAACTGAAAATATAATTGTAATTATATACAAGAAAGTGATAAAGAGGTTAATTAGAATTATTAAGGTTTGTAGACTAACTGACATCAACATAGTTAGTTATCAGTACATACGAGTTTCCTAAAGGGGTAGGCAGCACAGCCAAATATGAGGTTTTTTACAGGACTGACTGATGACCTATCCTAATTTAGATATTTTTTTAAGCCTAGCTTGCTTTTGTCGTTCTCCTTGAAAGAATCTGAGAGTTAAAGCCAGGTCTACCACGTTCCAAAGCAATGGCAAAGTGCAGGTTAGCAGACTTTACACGTCTTAAAGAATTTTTTTTATGAACTCTAAGGTGCAGGAATCCTCACAAATCTTTTCCTTCACCGTTATAGGAAATGATATTTAACCTAAAAACGGGTCTCTTTGTAAACAGGTGCACGCCAGGATTTGAACTAGGGCGGTCCTGGCCCGAGTGAGGGGCTGAATTTTAAACCAGACTGCCATCACTGCACCTATACTAGAGTCAATTATTCTTAATTACAATTCCAGTATAATTTTCTATCTTGAAATATAAAAAAACTAAGCTAAGTACTTTTTCTTTAAGAATAAAATGACGCAAACTTAGCTCTATTGTGCTTGAATCTCGCAGTTGACATAAAATTCAACGTAACAAATATATACTCGGCGACTTGTTTGGGTCGCGGCGCGTTCCATTTCTCATGAAGGACGCAACTCTCGACTAATATCGAGAGTTTTAACGATGTTATCCATCGCGCCAACGACAACGGGCGCGCTTCCTGCGTCGTTACCGCCACCGGACCTGCACTTCATTGCTATAATATGATCGTAACGAATAATGACGTCACTTCAGTTGTATTTTCGTACCCAACTCCGATAGCTATATTCTATTAGGAATACATCGTATTTGAAAGTTGTAAGCATGATGCAATTTTATTTCGAATAAATGTAAATTTTTCACTCGTTTCCTGTTCACTGAATGTTTCAATGTTTGACTGCCTTGTTGGTTGTGATGGTTGCTAGTGCGACTGCCGATATCCCGAGGTCCCGGGTTGAACTTCTGCGTCAGATCCTAATAAATTTAGATTTTCGAGCAGTGGTTCGGATTCTGCATATGTGCTTGATACATGGCAAATAGTAGGACATAAACGTAACTGGTGAAACTTGGGAATTCCTCTGCTTACCTCTTCGGGGATTACAGGCGTCATGTTACGTTTTTTTTAAATGTTTCACATACTAATAGTCCATCAACGAAACCAATTATCGAATATTATTGGGTTTATGGAATGTTGAAATTGCGATGAATAACTCGGAGTGTATATAATCCCGGGTATGGCAAACGCTCCCCCGTTCCATGACGAGACCAAAAAGAAAAAGCTGAGACGTGAAAGTCTACTATACTCCTCTACCTATTCGGGGGAATAAAAGCATAGGCTTTTGTTTCTTAAACTCGATTTACAATGATTACTCGCCACACGCCGCGAACGACGTAGGTTTGTAAAGATAATGCAGGGTAGGATTTTCCCAATGGAAAATGAACAGTTCCCCTGTATTTTTCCCGCTTTGTAAGCTTTATTGTTTGCACATTGTTAAGTTTGCATTGACTAAGTAGTTATCCATTGTGTTATTGTGTAACATTGTGTAACATTTCTATTGTTTTGTTTACTGTAAGGTTGCTAAGAATTAAGATTTAGCAAGATTATTACCTAGCGCGCTACACTCGTTACGATCAAGATAATTTATTTCGCGGCACTAAAAATATGGGTTTAAACATAACTGTCGGTTTTTCAATCTATTAATATTGATATGGATCATGATATATGGAAATAATTAAAATGTGTGCGATGAGAAAGTGCGAGGGCGGCGCGCTGGGCGGGCGGCGGCGGCGCGCAGCGGGTGCGTCACTCGGCCGCCGGCGCCCGCAGCCCGCGCGCCTCTGCTCGCTCCGCCGCGCCCGCCGCCGCCCGCCGCGGTCGTCCCCCGCGCCGGTTATTATGCCGGCGCTCCGGGGCCGCTGTCCACGCGCCGCGCGCCCGCCGCCGCGCCGCGTCGCTCCGCTGCCGGCGATGTCCGCGCGCTCCTCTCGTACTCCCAATCGCACCCGATTACGCGTTTCACGTCTGTACACCGGAATGTAAATATTTATGGATGTCAGTTTTCAGTTGTTTAGATTGGCTGTGAAATTCAAGGTATGTAAGTAATGTCTGGTGTTACGATTTTTACACGACAATGTTTATGTCAGTTTGGTTCAGTTTTTTTTTTTTTTCAATCTCGTTGGACAGTTCGAATGAATCGAATCGCTGTACGTAGCACGCATTTTGTATGTTGCACCGAGCTTTGTATATTTAATAGTATTGAAAGTAATCGCCATCGGTAACTACACTTAATGACGTACAAAGTGCCCTTCTATATTTGGATCGATAGTTTACTATTAAACCGCGGTAGTGTTCGACAGATTTTTCGCATCGAATTACATTATTAAACCGAAGGACCGCCAACGCGTTGTGCGCCGCCGCGAATTTGTCAATTTCCATTCTTAATACCAACGATCAAGGGTTCCGCTTTGTGCCCGAGACGAGTGTAAACAATGCTAGACGTGGTTAGCGGAACGTTTCAAACCGAACAACTAATACGACGTTAACAGGCCAAAAGTTATTCGACGATTAGTTAATCTGTTATTAGTAGCCCTGACTTTATCACAGTACACAGTTAAAATAACTCCACGTTATCAAGCGATACGTACACAATTCAGTCTAGAAGACGGCAGGGGAGAGCCGGTATCATGTAGAAATCATTCACTCTTTAACATTGAAATACTAAATTTATTATTATTGATACTAAATAAAACCTCGTTCAACATCCCCGCCTAACATACCTACAATTTAATACCCGAGTGACTATTAAGTTATTGATTGGCATAAAATGTTCAGGTGAGAATGAAATCAACAAGGCGTGTTCGGGTACATGAAGATGCTATTCGTCATAGGTAATATACAAATGTCATTTAATTATTATTTTGTATTATGCGACCATGTAGATATTATGTAGAAATTTGTTTCTATTGTAAAAATTGATATTATTAACCTTCTTTAACAACATAATTCTTTGCTAATGTAGTTAGTTCAAACTAATATATAGGCAATTAGAACAAGGCTCCACAAAACACCGATGAATAGGCAATGATTTTTGAACAAGATCACAATACCAACCTACACTTACTTCGATATATAAGCACGCAAAATAGTTTCCATACCCGACACCAAGAAGATCCACATTCCCTCACCACGTGAACTCGTCATGTAGATGCATTCGTTCAGTAAAAATAATAACTAGGTACATAGCAACATACTAGTTCATCTTATACTCAGAACGCATTACAATACAGTGATTGTTCTGCATTAAGGTTGAAATTTTTAATCTTTGTACGGTAACAAAGCCTAATAAACAAACATTTGACATCATTTTCATTGGAAATGTTAATGCAGGACAGTATGTATGGTCATATTAAATCACACGCGACTTTCACACGCACACATCTCCATATTTTGTTTTACAGTTGTATAACATTGTTATACGCTTAGAATGTATCAAATAAAAACTGTAAACTGTAGAGCTTTGGTCACGAGACCGATGTAACAAAAGAAAATAAAATGGCATGGCCGCGTTACATTCGGAAGCCTGTAACTGATGTTGTCCTAATGCTAATAGGTAAATGAATGTGATTTATCAAAATATCGTCACACCGCGGCATTTACGGGGCAAGCAGAGAGCGGTGCGTGCTATATATTTTTATCCTTGCAAACCTGACGTGCTGCTTTTTAATTGATGGCTCCTGTATGGACTTAAACTATTTACGAAGAGTTTTGACGCCCTCATCATTAACTATACGTTTTATATAAATAGCTACATACATTCGTGAATACATTCTTGGCTTAATTCATATAACTTAATATAACTTAACTCATATTAATATATCGTATACATAATATGTATACGATATA
>DWEI01003008.1:0-13403 GCA_018245875.1 Mysoria ambigua | reverse complement strand
TCCAGACTCCGAACCACTACCAGAATTCTATTAGAAATTTTACCAGATTTTTTTTCTAGTAGAAAATTTTCTAATTAGAAAATTTTGTAGTATTCGACCCGGGAATCGAACCCGGGACCTCTCGATCGGCAGTCGTATCTGCAACCAACACGACCAACGAGGCACAGAACATTACTACATAATCATTATCGTCATTATGATGATCGTATCCTTCATTGTCAATTCTTTGCTCTGTGCCAATGTCGGACACGCCCATCTTTCATTGAATAACGTATATAGTATACCACAAATATCAGAGTATCTACGAAAATTGAAAGAATTGGTTTTATTCAACAAACATTTTTTCATTTGAAATTTTCTCATGCAACTTTAGTTCTTTACTGTCATAGGAAATATTCTGTGTCAGGAATTTGTAGGGAGTGTGTAGTTATTATTAACAAACGCTTTGATCAGTGGCTGGAAGGAACCTAATACCTATCAGGTTCCCATACTGCCGTTCACAAGGCCCCTGGTGCAAACTAACGACCTTGTGCGCACGGGTAATTCGCTTTATGTTCTTGTAGAAATGTATATGTACGTTGGTCATAAACTCTAAAATAAAACACATAGACATCTACCAACATTCAAAGATATATATCATAAATACGATACATATACGTTTATAATTATACAATATTTAGATACAAGTTGGTCGTATGTACAAATGTATATTGCTTAAAGAAACTTCATCTTGGTATATTAACATCATTGTCATTGTTTTTATAATACGAATTTTTATTTAAAAAAATGACTGCTGCGTTGGTCCATTGGAGGCAAACGTGATTACCGATCGAATACTGTGTTCAAATCCTGGATGGGTAGGTTCTATAGGATTTTTTTAACTTAAAATTTCTAATAGTGGCTGATAGCAATGATGTGCCCGCTGAAAAAGCGAAATGCTTACTCATTTATTCCATCATCATCACTGTCAGCTTAATGCGGTCTACTGCTGGACATAGGCCTCCTCTTATGGTATAGTAGGATGTAAACGTAACTGGTGAAACAAGGCAGTGAACTACACTCCTCTGCCTACCTCCTCGGAGATTACGGTCGTGATGTTATGTATGTCCAAACGTAACAATTTTATTCTCCTTATTATATTATTATATTTTAACGAGAAATTAAATTGTTTATCCGTAACATTTGGTAGCACAGATTTGAGTTAAATAAATACACTTTGGATGAAATGTGACTATAAAATACTTTTTGTGTGACCTTTTTTTTGTATATATTTGTGTATAAGAAAACAGATACGGGCAAGGACAATGACGTCACAAACATTATTTGATATTAAAAAGAAGAGCCATGGAAAGCTGTGAAACAAAAAATAACAAAAGGAACGTAGGTAAAAACTGGATGGAAACGAACTTGATTTGTTGTCTAATTATAGAAACTCTATTGGAGGAGTCGAAAGAAAATAATTCTTATTTCATTTACAACAATGATATATTTCTTCTTACAAAGAATTGTTAGATTGGTGTTCTTTTTATAAATAGAAAACAATGGTGTTATTTTGTTATTAGTGTTATTCGGATACATTGTTATATTCGATATTGTTTCGTAAAAGTAGAATAAATATCGTATATAAGTGCTTCTAATTTTATAATAATTATATACCTACGTACAGTAAATTAACTTGATAGTTAAATTATCTTCATTGACAAACATTTTGCGATCTTGAACATATCTTGTACATATCTATAAAAATCTCATGAATTATATCATGATTTGTCATTTTTTTGGATTTTAATATAAGTTACTCTTTAAAACGTAGTTTACCGCTTCTATATATACAAATTACATCATACATTTGTACTTGAATCGAGACATTGTAGCGGATTGCGAATTCTTACTAAGTAATTAAACTTGGTAGGTAATATTAATCAAATATTGAATAATATTGGGAACCAATATATTTAACAAAGTATAGAATTAATCATGTTACCTCATGACAAGGAGTTTCTGTTTGCGATAATTGTATTATCTCATCCAAGTGATTGATTACTGTTGAGAGTGGTGTGGTAGGGAACAATCATCGGAATTTACTTAAGGGTGGATTCATATTACCTTAGACGATTTAATATAACCGTAATATAAGAATATTATATTACAGTGTGCGGGTACGTGCGTGTTTTATGTAAAATTGTGTATATTAAAAGCGCAGTATGGCTTTCTTTGAATGAGCTACACAAAGTAGATAGTAGATGTAGTAGAAGTCCAGAAAAAATGTGACTTTTTACTTTAAATTTGTAAACGACCTGTCTTATTCATTGGTAAAATCGCGCTTGTAATCCCCGAAGAGGTAAGTCGAGGACTATCCTAGGTTTCACCGGCTGTCATGTCGCAGTGTGGAATACGTGGTATGTCTATTGCCATACACCGAACATGTATCCAGATTTCGAGCCACTACAATATAACGTAACTGCACGCCTTTAATCCTCGAATAGACCCGGGACCCGAGACCCGGGAATCGAACCCGGGACCTCCCGATCGGCAATCGCATTTGCAACCAACACGACCAACGAGGCAGTCACACTGTAATACATGTTACAATATCATCATCATCATCATCATCATCAGTCTATCTTAGTCCACTGCTGGACATAGGCCTCCCCCAAAGAGCGCTATTACGCCCTGTCCTCGTTACAATATAAGTTAGAAAAATCCAATAATGCCCGACCCGGTATTTGAACCCACGACCTCTCAGTCGGCTGTCGTGATTGCAATCAACGTGGCAGTCATTCATATTCTTATTTTGTTATTTCAAGATTTGCCTCTGCATTAATAAGTATTCTCAAGTCGCACATTTCAATAGAGGTTGATTCCTTTGTTGTATAAGAAACATTACTTTGTTGTTTACTGAATCTAAATTTAATCAAGTCGGACTTGAAATGCTAGTAGCAGTTGAAAACATGCGTCGTGTGCTTGGTAAACATTGAAAATTCACGTGAACGAACTTTGTGTTTACAGGCCTTCACGATACACGAAGACATCACTCTCGAGAGTCGACCGTCGAAAGTATACTTCGTTGATTCGAACCACGAGGGCAACTTGTACATTATAAACTTTTGGGTCCACGCAGTTGTGATCAAATTGCTGCCCTGTGTTATCCTGACAGTAATCAGCGCGTGGTTGATCAGGGTGTTGTATCGCGCGAACAGTAGAAAAAAGGCCCTGAAGGAATATAACGCGTGCCCTACGGATGCAGTCGTCAGCAATGGCAACGTGTTCACGAGGAAGTCCACGAAGAGATCTAAAGCGGAGCGAAGGACAGACCGCACGACCAGAATGCTTGTAGCCGTTTTATTGCTCTTCCTGCTCACCGAGTTCCCGCAAGGCATCTTAGGTAAGAGTTCACACGAAGTTCTCCTTCTCAATTGAATTTTAAATTGTGTTTTCATTTCATCTCACGTTTGCCCTTTGGATTTCAAACGCGTGAAGCGTGTGAATATTTGATTACTTGTAATACGGTACAATCTAACTATTGTACGCTTTAGTATTAGTGTCGTTTAGACTATCGTTTTAAAATCGTTCTCGTATGGATATCATTTTGAGAAATAAGATTGAATAATACACTGACTCGTTGGTTGTGTTGGTTGTATGCGAGACTGCCGATTGCGAAGTTGCTAAATTCAAATCCCGGATCAGAAACTTTTCTAATAGCGTCTCGTAGTCTGGATGCGTAAGCGTCACTGGTGAAACGTGGCAGTGTATAGCAGCCTTTTTTTGCTTTAAAGTTAAAAAGAAGACCCAGAACCTCTAAAACAACAGTCGCACTTGCAACCAACGCGACCGATGAGGCAATCATTCATCATCATCAGCCTATTCCTATCCACTGCTTTACATACGCCTCTCCAATGGCAAGCCACAAAGCTCTATTATTAATTTAATATTTTATTTATTTATTTATTTTTATTAGTCTTTAATTTTATTATTTCCGAATTACGTTTTACATTGTATGCTGATATCAGCCAAATATGTCCGTACTATCAAATTGATAGAATATTTTTTTAACCACATAATTTGCCACAGAAAAATTATAAAAACATATTGCGTTATTTGAATGTTACGAGTATATGTTGTTATGCTGATAATCAAACCATCGTCTGCTAATCTAATTCGTTTCATCACCAGGTCTGATGAGCGGCACCCTGGGTAGATGCTTCTTCAAGCGTTGCTACAATTTATTCGGCGAAATGATGGACGCCCTCGCACTGCTGAACGGAGCTATCAACTTTGTCCTGTACTGTTCCATGTCCAAACAGTTCCGTACGACGTTTGGACAAATCATAAGGAATCGATGCGCCCACACCCCTCGGGCCAGTTCCCACACAGAATTGCAGACAACTTATGTTTGATTCAAAGGGAAATGTTCAAACGCGTATAGACACATGTTGATATAGGAAATTACGAGAATGATGATTTCGGAGAATCCAAAATGTTAACACAAAATTACAGTAAGTTAGCAGTGATATCGGCGAAAATATATGGCAATATTTATTTGAAAAACATCCATATAACTTCGACTAAGCGACTGCTTAAACTTGAACGGTATTGAGAATATTGTGTGAAATTGACTGTTCCATTAAAAAGTTTCATAAAAAGATACTTCTTCGTAATACTTTTACAAATGATGAGAAATACTTTTACGAATTATCTGAAAGATCTATTTTTTATAAATTATGAGGAGACATACTTATATTACAAGTAGAAGAATTATAACTGTTGCTCGTTTTCATCACAGAAATTTGTTGCTTTGTTTAATTGAGGATATACTTATGATTTATGGAAGGATGATGATGACGCGTTTTAGTGAATAAATTTCTGACAAATAGAGAAAGTCTAAACGTGACCACCGTCTGATTCAGATGAGCTTAATGTAAAGTTTTCATCAATGTGCTTTTTTTATTTCGACTACGACTTTCCACCATTTTAAATTAACTAATTCAAATGCTCGGATGGAGCGGTCTGGGAAATAATGAGTATGAAGCAGAGCGAAAATCGGACGAAGTGTTGTCGCCTTGAAGAATGAATTTTTTTACGATTCGCTAATTCTGGATGATTTTCTTTACAACATCTTTTAATGATCGAGCTGAATGTCACTTTTGGTTGAAAATATTTACTACCGAATACGTAAAACACTTTCGGTGTAAATTCAGAAGATTTCGAAATAAATGAAGATCTTTTTGCCTTAGATTAAGGGTGTTTTTGGCGCACGTGAATCATAGTGATTTACATGCTTGCCTTCGTTCATAAGATCCTTCGAGGAACGATTTCTTTCATGTCGGCGGAGAAGCAAATTGCACGTAGCGATCCAGTTCATGAGATCAGCCTCTCTCAATCCACGTGTAACCTAAGTTGCTGAACCCGTATGTAGTGACTTAGCGCCTCTGTGCCATTATAAAGCAAAGGATTTTCAGCGAATATAGTCTTAACATTATCCGCGTTCATTTTTGCTGAGTGGTGGTGTGAGCTTATATATTTTATTATGGAATTACCCGCTCCAAATCCTTTAAGCAGAGTGCGGATATCCTACTATCCGTAAGAGTCCCTTTAAAGCCGCAACACTATTATCTTATAAAAGCAATGAAGCGTAATGGCCGCAAATATTTTTTTTGTTATCCATTATAAAGAGATATAAAAACATTGACTCAACGAAGTACATATAACATAGATGTTAGATGAATAAAATCGATGCTCCAAGCCTATATGAAAATAGACAGACAATTAGATTCATTTAAGTATATGTATATAATTGAAATATTAAAGAACCATGTGTTATACCATCGCTATTAATCAACATCAGGAGGGCTCTATGATAGCTTATAACAAAGATGTGAGCAGACAGTCTCGCTAGTCGAGTGGCTCCAAGTGCGACAGCTGATCGAGTGGTCCGGTGTTTAAATTCCGGGTCGGGTAGTACTGTATAACTAGCCTACATTTTCTAGTTGAAATTAGATGTACTGTAGTGATTGTGTGTTGATGTGTCTGGATTTGTGTACTGTGGCAGTTAGCTCAGCAACTATTCCATTGAGGGAGGAAAACGCACGTCGCAGAATGTGGTAGTTTACGGCATGCCTCTACCAACTCCTTCGCAGACTACAGGTGTGATGTTAAGTGAGCAGATATGTGTTCTTTATACAAAATTGGACCATTAAATAACATTTTTACGAATAGTAACGAATGGAATTGTCATTGATGATGCCATCAAAACGTTCTTGATCATAAGGGAGTGAAATAAATTTCCCGCGACTGTGAATTTATTCGACCGTTATACATATAACCATGTCGATACAGTGAAGGTATTCTGAGGTCCACTCGTCAATTTGAACGAGAAGAGGGCGGCCGAGCGGGTCTCGAGGAATTCGCATGGTGCGGTGCGGACAATACTTCTTTTGTTACATTTTTATGTGCATGTAGTCTGTGCGACCAAATTTATGTTAACTAGTCACGCAAAGCCTATATGAATGTTTGAGATGAATTTTGTAATAACCGTACACGAAAGATAAGGTACAGGCCGCTTGTAATAATTTCAGGGACGAAACTTTCTTTCAAACTTAGTTGTTATTCATCAGTGTAGTATTAATGTAGTATTAGTGTAGTATTAGAATCCTGTTACTAGTGTAATATTAGACTAGAACACGAGCGATTCATTACCGCTATTTGTCAATGGAATCGTGTTTTCCATGTGAACTTCTGAAGTTATGTAATGTATTCTGTATAATTCCGAGAGTTTTTTCCTTTGTAGTAGCGTGACACTTCCACATCCGTCGTGAGGTTTATAGCAAAGGTATATAAGGCTATTGCAATATCTATGTTCCCTCATGCTTTAATTCTGACTATTGCTTTCAGCAGAAGGTACGTAGTCTAACTCGAATGTTACTTAAATAAAAGCTTGGGTCGACACTGCTACAATAATTCTTATTGATGTCAATATCTCTAAATCCAGTCTTTTAAGATTGTCTATTGTGAAAAAAAAACACATAATTTTCGAAACTCTGAAACCCTTTTCAGAGTTTCGAAAATTATGTGTTTTTTTTGACGTAATTAAGTACCATTATGCATTTGGATATGAGAAAGTCTAGCTTTAATATATCA
The DNA here is from genome assembly GCA_018245875.1 of Mysoria ambigua. NCBI lineage: Eukaryota > Metazoa > Arthropoda > Insecta > Lepidoptera > Hesperiidae > Mysoria > Mysoria ambigua. The sequence continues at coordinate 6,266 of DWEI01003008.1, read as the reverse complement.
CAATGATATTATAAGCAAAAAGAAAAAAATGTTAAATATGATAATAACTTCAACGAAATGTTTAATGTATGAAATAACAACTTTAAGTTATAATTTGCATTTAGTATGTATAAAATATATTATGTTGATGTGTTGTTTTAGGCGCTGATTTTAGAATAAGTGCGCGTAATTCTATAGTACTATAGTTTTAATTTTACACATAAATAAATACAAGTTGTGTATAAAATGCCGTTTTAATTAATAAAATGACCACTACTTTTAATTACCTGTTCAAGGGTTACAGGCGTGATGTTACATAAGTTTAATTAATCACTTTATAAGTACCTTAAAAATGATAGAAACCATTGGGCACCGCGAAAATTAACAAATCTGGGCACACTCCACAGTTTTATAACTGAAATAGGCATATAGTTTTTTTTGTAGAAAATCCATAAAAGCAAGTTTTCAAATACGTCATTTTCTCAATAATAATACAGATTGCATCTATAATATCCTTCACCAACAGTTACATGTAGAGGTTTAGATAAACTTCAAAAATTCAACCTTCTAAATTGATTAAATAAAACATAATCCTTAATACTTTTTCTAATTTAATTAATTGCTTGGATATTATGTTGCAAAGTTTTAGAACAACTTATACAGTTATTTTACATAATCTCTCTCTAATAAAAACTTCATAAAAATATAATTCAGGACAAAATAATGAGGAAATCATAATCCACTAATTACCTTTTCAATGTAAATATCGTAAAACCATTAAATTTAATTGGAGATTGAACGAAGGCAACTTTTGAAAGTATTTTATTTTGTCTTGACTCTTTTAATAGATAATCATTAGTCTCACAGCAATAGAGTTCCTTGTGTACGAATATCTGGAAAGATGACAAATAATAAACTTTTCCATAGATAAATGTATATTGTATCATTGATTAATACAAATTCTTGTAAATGAATGCTTTTATCAAACGAATCATCATATGGATTATAATATTTACTAATTTAATATGTTATAGTGCAAATTGACATTCTTTACGTAACGAAGGGGTGGGTAGAGGAATGGAGTATATTTCCTCGTTCCATCAGTTACGCCATATACCGGGCACATTTCCAGATTACGAGCCTCTACTATAAAATATAAATTAGGTAAAAATCTAAAAGTGCCCAACCCGGGATCCGAACCCAGGACCTCCCGATCGGCAGTCGCGCTTGCATTCAACATACCCAACGAAGCAGGCATTGAAGTTTTTTATATTTGTACCATACTGACATTTCTGAGGAAAAACTAATATATGATTTGAAAATAAAACATATGATTTGAAAGGTGATTATGAAGGTAAGTTGTAATATATAGGAATTGCCTCAGATGTAGTTTTGTAAACTGCCGGGCATAAATAATTTCACCTTTACGTCAGTAGATGGGAAAAGACACTTTTGAATTGTAAGAAAATAACATCAGGCTTGTATTTCCGCAAAGGAGTAGCCAGAGAAGAGTATAAACATTCATACGATTCATCAGTCATTTTAAAGTCCCACCATAGAATAGAACGTAGTCCCATTGCTAATAGTTACTCTTGGGAATTTCAAGTTATAAAAGTCAATAATATTTTGCCTGGATCGGCGATCGAACCAACAAGATAGTCAAGTAACAATCAAGTTGAAGGGTAATCTTATGTTGTGTCATCTAGTTACTAATATATAATTCCTATTTTGGCTGTGGATTATATTTGTTAGGCACGTGTGTCTCAAATTTTTATCTATTCCGTATATTAAAAACCAACATGGACTGACAGATAATTACTATTTGAAATTGACGCAAAACATTGGCTACTTGTTGAGTATTATGCATACATCGAAACATGCACACGCACGCGTACATACGTCGACTGTACGTAAGTATAGTCGACTTGACTCCAGACATTATACATATAAGGCGGACTAATGTCCAGTGGAAAGTATGGCGTACTATTGTAATTTTTAGCTTAAAATGGTTTCTTATTAATGTGCTATTTTGTACTGAATTAAGTACACATTAGGTGCTAAAATTCCAAAATAAATGCAAGTTTACCATATACATAAGTACGTGGGGGTAGATTTTGGAGTTGCCCAGAAGATTGGTATGTTGAAGGCAATCTCCTACAATCCTGATCACGTTCTCATAAATCGTTCACAGTACATTGCTCAAACGAGTCCTTAGATCATCTACCTCTCGCACATTCTCGACGCAGCGTATTTTGAAGTCTCTTGACGTTACACCGACACACCGTCAATGTACTACGTGATCTAATTTTTTTGTAACAGAATCTTATTCAATAGTACATTCTCTCTATTTAACGGTTATCGGTAATTGAATTGGTTATCGGTGACTGCCTCGTTGGTCGTGTTGGATGCAAGTGTGCCTGCCGATAGGGTGGTTCCCGGGTCGAACACACAATTTTCTAGTAGTGGTTCGGAGTCTGGATATGTGCCCGGTGCATGGCAATAGACTAATCATTTATTCCAAAGTGGGACAAAAACGTAACCAGTGAAACATGGGAGTGATCTGCATTCCTCTGGCTACCTTTTCGGGGATTATAGGCGTGAAGTTACGTCACATTAATTCTTAAAGCCCCAACAATTGTTGTCTACGATCATTGCTCTATACGCGCAGGCAGGCAGGTCACCAGTGTCTGTGCTAGAGCCAGATTTCGCACTCATTAAAGATAGACGTATAGACTTTCTACTGCGCTCGTAATTACGCTGTTGTTTCATACATGTATGTAGCTGAAATTCTGTAACATATTGTTATTAAAACACAAAACCCGTAGCCCTGTAGCCTTCGCGCGGATTGCGGCGACGAGGTCGTAAAAAGGATCTTACCTCTCTCGCACCAAAACGCCCGTTGCTTGACGAATATGCGACGCGCCCCACTCTCACTCTGCATATTTCATATTGAAATCGAATTGCGACACGCCCACGTGCGCACGTCGGTACGCCACGTTCGTCGCAACTGAACAGTGTTTTATCCACAGACATGTTATAGATAGAGTAGACGAGCGATAAGCGAGTACCTAATTGAAAACGACGTGCGTATCTGATTAGCTCTTCTAGTAATTGAAGCGCGACATCACTGGCGGATAAAATAATTTAAAGAAAGAAAGGTGCACCAAAAACGTTACTTCACGCCTGTAATCCCCGAAGAGGTAGGCAGAGGAATGCAGAACGCTCCCGCGTTTCACCGGTTACGTTTACCTCCCACTATGTAATAGGTGGTGAGCCTATTGCCATGCATCATTCCTACAATCTTGTTCGCATTTACTAGCTAATAGTAGTATTAATAATTTGTACTAACTGAAAGTAATGATGACTAACTGCAAGTCACTCATTACTACGGCCCGGTCATTCGGCGCTCTATTCGCTCGTTAAAGCAATGCGGTAACAGTTACGCTAGTCGGTTACTCCTGCACAAGTCGTACAGCACATTTTACACGCATAAATCGTATTAACAAAAATTACTGTATTTATACGTACTTATAATTTACTTTACTCATTTATTTACTACTAATTACTACTACTACTACTACTGATTTATTTATTTATACGTATTTATAAGTACCCGGTGGTGAGTTCGGTAAGTCACGTGTGGTACAGATATTTATCGCTACTCCTTTACACGGTACAGGTAAAATCAGAATTCTCCGAGCATTAATTAATGGCAGGTCGTATCAATAAACATATAGGAAAGTACAATTTATTTTACATATTAATATGATGTTACTTATCTTAATTAAAACGAAACACCTCATGTGCTTGATTGTAAACACCGAGAATTGTGTATGAGATCGCTTTTAGTGGTATTCAATGTAACACATATTCGATATATAGTATCATGCTTGTATTTCACCGACAGGGTAGGCAGAGGAGTTAAATTAGTTACGTTTATTTTCGAATACTTTTATCGTTCCGTGGTTGGAACACAAGTCTGGTCTCTGAATGAGAGGTTTAATGCCATAGTTTATCATACTGGCCAAGTGCGGATTGATAGACTTCACCCCTTTACTAAAAAACACTTTTTTGTAGGAACTCCAAGGTGTGCAAGTTTCATGATTTTTCCTTTACCGTTATAGCAAATGGTAGTTGCACCAAATCGTAGTTGTAACAAATGACAAAATGTACATTTTGCAAAAAGGTGCGCGCCACGATATGAACCCGGTCTCACGTCACGTCTTCGTCATCATTCCATTTAAGGGCTGCATGAAAGGAGCCTCCCCAAGCGGCGACTGTATCTGAGTACGAACACACGCCGCCCGGCGCACCCTGGACATTGCGACTAGTCCTGTCACCACGATGGCTGGTCACTTACGATCAGCTGTCGACTCGAAGAAGATCCCATTTGATAGAGGATGCCAAATTGTACACAACTTAAAAAGAAAAGTTAGTAAGCAAATTTTTTTTTATTTTTCGCACTAGAATTAAGGTCAGACATTGATGATGTTAAAAAAATACAATTAATACACTATTATTACACATACTTTTAATTATTTCTCTATCTCTCTGATAAAGCAGTTACAACAGCAGCAAAACTCCCATGTTTCACCATCTAGGTGTGGAGTTTCACTACGGAATAAGCGGTGAACCTATTGCCATATATCGAGCACAAATTAGATTCCGAGGCACTATTAGAAATTCTAACTAGAAAAAGTTGTTAAATCCAGTGGTACGCAACCTCGGATTTGAACCCAGGTCCTCACGATTATCAATCGCTAAAACCACTCGATCAACAAGGCAGATAAAGCTTGTATGTCCTGTAATTAGGAATTATAGTTGAAATATTTATTAAGTTGTTCTCTAAAGGTTACTAATTTATTACAATAACGTAACAGGAGCATCCTAATTAATATAGTTGCTTCGTGATGTCGATTGATACATATATACGTGGAAATATGTAAATATATAAATTAACAATGGCTTATTCAGAACAATAAAACGCGTTGTCTGCGTGAAATAATGAGGATATTTTTAATAAGTACAAGTATTACAATATAATTATTAAGCTCTCGTTGGCAAGGGTTAAGTCTGTGAAATGTTGGAGCGAATTTAAATTCTTAACGGGATTGTACTCTGGCGGCTGCTGCCCCGCATTAATTGTTTGTGTAGAGTCCGCGGAAACAAATTTACTCAATCAAATTATACTTCTCGTTTTAATTAATACGACTCGTCTCTATGTAAATCTTTATTTTACTTTCTGTTAAAATTATTAATAAATAATAAAGATGTAAGTAATACTGTTTTCAAAGTCAATTTTAAACACACTTTAGTTGACGTCCTCTTGATCGACAAGTTCGACCAATGTATCTGACGTAACGATATATTTTAATAACAGGATGAATCAACAAAGTGGCTTCAGTAAAGTATATAATCTTACTGTGAACAAATTTAAAAATCTATAGAGCAAATATCTAAGAATCTAGGAGCGTTTGTCTCCGATTAATCACTGGATCATGTTCATTAAACAAAAACGCTACACGTAACGTTTTTCTTGGAAAAAAAATGGCGCATTGTATAGTTGAATCTATTGAGCTTTTATTACGAAAAAAGCTCTTTTTGTGTTGGTGGAATATACTCGGAATCGCGAATAAGCGGAATGAATGGTAGCCAGCGTTACTACCTCGGACAAAATACACGCACGACATTGCTCGTCATGCCTGTAATGCACGAAGGAATAGGCAGACAAATGAAGGACATGCTCACGTTTCACCAGTTACGTTTACGTTCCACTATAGAATAGAGGGAGCTTATTGCAATACGTCGGGTACATAACCTGTGAGAATTGTTGAGATGTCTGTTTCAGAATCTTAATTGAAATTCCACCAGAGAAAGTACAAGTCGGTATCTCTCATACAGATATGAATAAAAAAAAAACCATTCTCATCATTACACAATTTGTAGTCATTTTGTGCAATTCGTGTTCTTTTGTTTAGTTACCCGTAATTTTTTAATCACTTGTTTCAATTTATTGTTCTCGGGGAAACGGCGATTAAAAAGCTTTAAAAAAGTCATCGAACAAGAAGACGATTTAAAAGTAGTTAATATATAATGGTCCATCTGTTCTCTAATGAAATATTTCTATAGAAACGATGAACCATTTAGCAGCATTAATTTATTTGTTTCCATGCTACTTCCTGCTTGAGTTTCCTCGGAAACGACGTTAAAAGACTTCCCTCAATATTTACACTTAATAATGAAGCCGATTTTTAATTTGTAACACGATGATGTCGTATCGTTTTTCT
>DWEI01003007.1:0-13404 GCA_018245875.1 Mysoria ambigua | reverse complement strand
GTGCGGTGTGCGGTGTGCGGTGTGCGGTGTGCGGTGTGCGGTACCTGCACGTCGGCGAGCGCGGGCTTGGCGGGCGCGGCGCCGAGCAGCACGCGGCCGGGCCCGTTCACGCCCTCCGTGCTGCTGCACACCTTTTTTTCCACTATTTTACCTGTCGAAAACATTCACTTTGAAGCTACTTCCAGCAAGGTCCCACTCGACGGTTCTATGATTCGTACATTTAAATAGTTACAGGACATCAGATGTTATGATAGGGCTTATAAGCGACAGCATCAATCAAAATTTTCTATGCATCAAATAAATATATCTACAAATCTCTTTTCATATTTGTAGATTATCAGTTGTCTGGTTACTACACCTTATTTTTTTATATGAGTCTAGCCTACAATTAGACGGATTTGTGTGGAGAGGTGTCAAGATGTCATTATTTACATAATTTTAAATAGCATATAAGTACACAAAACTAATATGTGTGAAGAGACTAATGACTGTAGAAGAAGCATATCACACGTGGCACTCAGCGCTCTCTGCTTACTCAGTAAGGGAGCTCACAATGACAATCATAATCAGCCCGTCTCAGTTCACTGCTGGACATAGGCTGCCGCCCACAAGGGACCCGGCGTACTCATCGGACATAGTGTGCGTGCGTGTGCGTGCGTGCGTGCGTGCGGACCGATGGCGTCGAGCGCGCGGTGCGGCGGCGCGGCGTCCAGCGGCGCGTCGTCGTCCAGCTCGTCGTCGTCGTTGAACCACATCTCCTCCTCGTCGTCGGGCGCGCGCGCCTCGCGCCGGTAGCGCGCGCGCAGCAGCGACGGCACCACGGCCTCGGCCACGCCCACGCCGCCGCTCACTGCACACACACAATGCTCCTTACTGCCGAGGGCCCGACGCCCCCGCACTCCGCTGGATATACCGCGGCATCCGTCCCGTTCCCGTTCCCGGGAAATTTCGGGTCTATTGTACTAAATACTCTAGAATGTTTAATACCAGCGGTAGTTGTTATTATTATTGTATCGTCCCGCCGGGTCCCTTGCAGTGAGCTTAATAATTGCCGACAGAGTTGTTGGGCCAAGTGAGAATCTTTTGGTAGTGAAGGGCAAATAAACATTATCCACATCCAACCGCAAAACAAACTGTAATCTCAGTAATATAAAGTGAAATAATTTGATTGTTGCTACATTTATTTCATTAAGAACATTAATAAAATCAAAGACCTACCTAGACTCTATCAATTTCCACATACTATTACATGATTAATGTATGAATTTTGTCTGTTTGTTTGATAACAAAATGATTCCATTTTATTCTAGAAATGTGTAATTGTTTAACTCACCACGATCTCTCTCTTTGAGTTTATCTTGATGTTGGTCATATCGCGTTTTTAAAGCTTTAAATGTCTGTACATATTCCACATCCTCCAGAATCTTTCCATAGTTTTCCACAACATGTGAACACAATGATTTAATGTCCTCCAACTTGATGAATTCAAATAACTCCAGAATTGCTGAGTCTAGTAGGTTGTACCTGTAAATTTATAATAATAATCTAAATTGTCTGTATTATTCCAATAACAATGCTATGTTTATATTGGCTCTAGATGCCTTACAGTAGGTGAAGAGCACAAACTGTACATGGTATGTAAGACCACAACGGAACAAATTGTGTTATTACACTAAGCTTGCATACTGCTATAGTCATGTGCGACATATACAACTACTGATGTTTAGCGTACAGATAGTTTTGTTTTTTTGCAATAATTTTATTATAAATCATTATACCATATCATTATATCATTATATCATACAGTACTTAATTATTAAGAAGTATATCAATCAGTCAGAATTTATTTGTTGTCTGTTTACATACAATGTTATCAAATATTATAATGATGTAACATCGATTTTCATTAATAGTTTTCAAGATTTGATATCACATTGATACAATATTACATTAATTTAATACCTATGCTTTTTTATTTACACATACTTAGGGATGCAATGCAATGCAAGCATAGATCCTGTTAAGACAAGATTATGTTACAGGCTGCCCCACAGTTCAGAAATTGCACTAACCATTGTACTAATGCACAATCAATAGTAGTTATGTATTCATAATACTCAATGCACTTGCCTCACTCTCTCACTGCACAGTCACACAATAATTCATATGGATTTAGTACAGCTCACAATGCTTTTTTGATAAACTTTAACTACCTAGTCTTCTTTGTCAAGTCAATAGCCGATCATGAGTGCAGCCATTGTGCAGATAGGATTGGTCGCAATGTCCAGGTGCGTCGGCCAGAGTATGTTCATATTTAACAGGCATAGTCGTCAGGGACACATAATACCATACATTTATAAAATGTACCCTTATTTAGGAGTAGGGCAGTTGGATATATAAATGACAACAGTAAACTCACCTGCCATTATTTCTAAGAAAAGCATCTATAACGGGTGCAAACAGGTTCCCCTTGATGATGTATCTGTTATAATAATCATCCTTGAGCGCTATTATTTTCCTCATAAACCTCAGAGCGCCCAGCACAAGGAAAGTGTGTGTTGATCTCATCAGCACTAAAATGCGACGAAGGAGATCCTGGAAAATTACATAGAAAAATATTGTTTAGAAAAGTGTGTATGTATCTTCAAATCTACCTGTATGTAGTGATACTTGTCAAGAATTATTAAAGATCCTTTAAACCAGAGTAAATTCAGCCTACAAACTGTTTTAGTAACTGCAGAAAAACCTGTTAACACACACATTATTTTGTTGAAATGTCTAAAATAAAATTAAGTCTGTGTATCCAATTTTATGTTTCATTACAAATATGAAACATGTAATTCCTGTTACTTTACATCTTGTCATCATCATGACTATCACCATCATCATTTCAATGCCGTTGTCCACTGTTGGACATTAATCTCTCTAATAGCACACCATAGAGCCCAATCTTGAGCTCTTCGGATCAGACCACTGCCAGAACTCTGTTTCTTATGGCACTGATTATTCAAAAATATTATCAAAAAACCTGCAAGCCTTAAATCCTGTTGGCAAATCTAGAAAATACAGTTTTACACACATACAAGGCCAATGCTCACCACCACTTGAGACAAAATAACTAATAATCAACTGAACTTTTTAATTGTTCCACTGTTTGACATAGATCTCACTCTCAGAATAAGAAGGGTTAATTTGAGAAATTGACCACATCATCCATAGGTTACACAACTAAACAAACAAAACTTAAAAGGAGTGACATTGAATAGCTACTGGAATTTTAATACAATCAAAATCTAATTTGGCCTATAATAAGAACATAAGATAAAATATCTCCCCACTATAAATAAACATGTCAAAACAATAAGTATAGTGTTGAACAGAAAAAAATATTTTATTTATATAACACAATTTTTCTAAATTAATTAATTAAAAATATATAATGAAGAGGGGCATTTATTCCTAGTATTTTTCTAATCAAATGATTGTATGTATTAAGGATGCAATATCAAGAACTAAAATATTTATAAAACTAACATACAAAATGGCCAACTCACCTTATTCAATATACAAGTTTTGATATGGTAAGAGTGATGTTCGACACAAAAAGACAGCAGCTCGAGCACCAAACCTAGCAGCTGCACCGTATGATAGTCTTCTTTCAGAGGTTTCTCACCTGTTGTGTTCTGAAGTAAGGGGGCTGAAACAATAGGTTTTTTGGTACTGTTAATGATATGCTTTCACTATCTAATTCGCTAGATACTGGGTGCCTAGAAAGTTTTGAGAGAATTTTCGATAAAATGAAATTTGAAAATACTCTTATATTAATCTATTCCTTTGCACATGCCTATTACTTGTTTTTACTTAATCTACATATATCACTCCCAGTTCAGATAATCATATGCATATATGTCAGGAACATAATAGAAATTACCTATAAGTGTTTGTATACTGTGTTTGTAGAAGAAATTCAGAAAGTCTGATTTTTCACTCTTGTTTACCGATGCAAGCATACTCTCGGGGTCGAGCAGAATGCGTAACACACCCATGAGTTGCACGGCGCCACCAAGTTCGGGGTCTCTGTCTCTTAGCATCTGTTCTATTACTATGTTTAACAACATTTGATCCTGAAAACAAAGAGTTGAATTTTCATTTGGACACTATAAACAATTTCTAATAAAAATCTGTTGTACACCAGTACATAACAGAAAGAGATGGAGATACAAATATGAATATGGTATTTATCAGTATCAATGCATCTAAGACTTACTTAGATGTGTAATATAATAAACACTGTACAAAATCAAAATAAGAACTATTAAATTTCTCATGTCCCACCATCTCATTGATTCAACACGGCGAAGGCCTCCACCAGTATGGTGCTTCCCGATTCCAGAAATGAGACAGTTATTGAATTAAGCCATTAAAAAAATTACAATACAGTATATGCTAAGTAAGAGCAGAGAATAATCTTACATTTAAAACTTGAAGTTCAATCAACTCAAATGTCATTGCAATAGAAATAAATGATCATATTTCTCACTTGTCACAATCAAATACTGTATTAAAATGTAAGAGAATGTTTTTCATATGAAGGGTCATCACAGTTTCTGTGCTCACTATAGAAAAGGGTATTTATTGGATCATAGCATTTCATCATATTTACAGGAAATATATAAATACTATATATGTAATAAACACGAGGCTACTTACTCTTTAAGTAAGTACTGTGCATATCTTCTCTTTGACAGTTGAATATTTAATAAAACAATTGAGTAGGTATTGAGATAAAACCTGAACAGCTGCATTCTATTAATATCCCAATACTGGGCTTGCTCAGTCCCCATAACTGGTGGAACCCTGGCGCTTACTCCACCACACTGCTCCAGTGCAGATTAGTGGAGAATAGGGTTAGTGGCCAACCCATCTGTCGGAAGTTTTTTAAACTACCGTAAAGACATATAACAAGGTTCAAGAACTGTTCCCTTACAGTAGCTAAAATAGAGTATTTAACATGCCCTTGAAACTTTTAACATCACAGAACTGTCATGTACAATATACAAAAAATGTAGTCCACTGTGGTTGTACACTTACTGTTATCACTTGCTCATGAAATATTGTATAATTTGATAAAATTTGTCAACCATCTTCAAAGACTCCTATTCAGTTCAATAACTAACATGTTGTCATAGCGTAGACTAATTATGTGACACAAGAGATAAGAGTTAGCCAACACCAACACAAACCTATTCTTAACAAACATTACTCATTTCCATGACTAAACATGACCAGCTCATAAGATTGGTTACAGACCTACCACCAATAACATCTAATATACTGCACATGATAAAAAAACATTGCTTACCTCTTCAGTATTATTTGCTTGTTGTAATGTATAGTCTCTTACAACAGAAGGTGAAAATTCAACAATATATGTCAGTATATCTATAGATGCAGTCTTGGTCTTCTGGTCATCTATACTTAGAGTAATTTCTAATGCTGGCAGGATCCCCAATGAAACTAATGTTTTGTAAAAAGCATCTTTATCTTGAGGTTGTAGGTTTTGTGAAAAATTACAAAACTCTTTCAAAAATAGAACTAAATCTCTCCTTTTACTGTCACCTGTGTTATCATCCATAAGCAACTTAAATAAATCTGTTAAAAACTTCTCATCCTCTTCTATAATTTTTACTATTTCTACTTTATTGAAAAATATAAAACTTGACAATGTGCTTAGCAAATTATCTTCAAAAACTGTAGGAGTAGGTAAAACAATATCCTGTATATATTGTACTCTATATGTTTGATGTATTTTTGCAAGTAAATCTTGGTTTTTTATAGGAATGGCTTCTCGGAATTTAGCTAGCTCTCTTAGATACTCTCTGTGTTTTTTAGGCTGTGACAAACTAGGATCATACTCAAGACAGCCAACAACATCAAATATAGTATCATCAGCAAACATTGTGTCAAACAAGTTGTTCTTGTTCAGAAGAAATATACTTTTGAATATCTCATAAAGATGATGCAATCCTTCTATATTCTCAATGTCTTCACACATATGAAAGAGATTTAGCAACTTTTTGATATAGTGTTGGGTCTCTAGTGCTGCAGCCAATTTGTCCTTACGAGCTGGAGACACCAAACAGCTATTGACAAGCTCACTGATGTCCTCAAGGCGTCCCATTTCACAAGCAGGCAGCTCCACAGGCTGAACATTATCGGACATTTCATCAAATCTCTCATCTTCTGATTCCTCCACAATATCTTGTGTGATTTCAACTGATGGATCTTTCCCTTGGACCTATAGTATTTTTTTAATCATTATCACTATATTCTATAATAAACAAATTATATTGAACACCATTTATTACTGAATATAATCTACATGTTTATCTTGTTTACATATTTTTAATACATATTACAAGAAACTTGACAACAAGTGCATGTTGATATACAAACATATAAACAATAATTAAATAGGAATATAAACTTGTATTCATATCTACCTGACAAATTTTTTCCCATATTTCATCGCAGCCAGCTTTTTCTTGAAAACTTAAAGCTAAATCAAAATTGTCCCCTTCTGACCAAACTATTAATGTGTCCTGCTGTTTCTGATAGGCTGTGTCTGGCTGTATTTTACTCTCCAAAAGGAGGGAACCGTCGGATTCTGCTCTTACCAATAGAGAAGTACCTTTCAACCTCTCTACGTAACATGACGAAACATGTCCTGTCCCTCTGTCGTCCCATTGCCTGTCAGCGTTCAGAGCATACAGCTTTACTCTTCGTCTTGTGTCGGTCATTATAGTCAACTTAAAAGTGACTATGTACTCAAAATAATAAACCAATTTTATGGCGCTACACTTATGCACCCAATTGATAATTTATTTAACTCCCATTTGTATGAAAACATAAGCACTTCTGCAACAAAAAACATATATTATTTTACGATACATCGTAGAACACTCACTCTGGTTTTGTAATTACCGTAATTGCATTCCGTCTTCGGTATAACAAGATCTGAATATTGAAACCACAACTTACGATGTCAAAACATAAGTATTTGTCGGCTATTTATGTAATTATAACACCGAATCCTACTTTCATGAAAATCAAAAAGGTTTCTTTCCAATTTCGTATGACAATGGGTCGCAAAATTATCGGGAATCACAAACAAAACAATACAATCAAAAAACCTTTCACTGCACTGTAAATCCAAGTGAATCAAGTCAAACTTGTATATTGTTCATGTAAATAAACCGTAAATTCTCCAACAGCGTGATATTTACCGGATTACACATTATAGAATCGTCAAATTGACGTACCTTCAAAATACTACAACATCAGATATCGCCATATTGGATTCACAACAACGCTTCGAAAATAGGGGTTCTCAAATCAAAAGGAATTTGGCGGCAAATTTCAAGTTCAATTTTCAAAACACATAGTCACATAGAACTACAAATATAAAAAAATCTACGAAAGACCGGTTTTAAAAATTGGATTCAGACTAGGTGTTTAAATATGAAAGAAAATATGTACGATGGTTGAAATTTATTTACCTCATAACATAAAATCGATGCTATTCTAATTCTCAGCCGATTATCGATATTTGTAATGTAAAAGTACTTAAGGTCAAAGCAGCAATGTTTTTTATTTACCTATGTTGAAACAATATAACAAGAAAGAAGATATATTTTTGATTGTCGTGTTTGATACGGATCTAAAGGGCCATTAATAAAACTGTCTTAAAAAAAAATGTAACAAATACTTAATAAAGATTACTTATAAAGAGTAATTTCTAATACAGTATTTGAAACTTAGTCGACCCCAGTAAAAAAATTAATAAATTAGTAATTTTTACTTCGATTTGTACATCAATTTCCTGTATCACAGATAAAGAGAACACTGAGGAGGTTACGATAAATGTTTGCAGATGTTGCATGGCTACATGCTGCGCATCAAACAAGTTATAAATTAATATTAAACGAACTTCTGAAAAATTATGATTTAAAGCTAGATTAGAGAAAAAAGATTGCCGCCAGTACTCAAATGTAAGGCAATAGAAAACATAGTATAATATGATTTTCGACTTGGTCATACCCATTTAACTTGCAAATTAGTAGAAGTTCAAAAACTTAGAAATGTACGTACATGATATAATTATTAAGCAATATACTATTGTGACAATTGAGAGTCAGTTGACACCTAAGGTTTGTCTATTATACGATGTGTAAAGAAAAATGTATACTATGATATATATTTACGATTAAATTAGAATTTTATGATAAGACTTGACATAATTAATGTAATTTGGTAATAAAACATAAATTTAAAAGCAATATGAAAAAAAAATGAATTTCTGAACGTAACCGCATTTTACTTACCATTCGCTGTATTATGTTTTCTGTCTGTTCTGTAGTGTCTGTCATTCGATTTGATGTTATTGAACAAAAGTTTGTGTTGTATAAACTATAATATTGTGGAAATTCAAGTAACTTATTGTATCAGTAATAAAAATACATGTGATATTGATTAAGTTTATAAAGAGTTTTCCAGGAAAATGTACCGTGCTTTAGCAGAACTCTAATGTGAGCTTTGTACATCCTAATCGAAAAAAACGCTTTACGTGATCCTTTTACAGTTAAATATTACAGTGTAATTGATCCTTAGTATATTGAGTATTTCCTTTCGCCGTATATTTAGCTGCTCAGATAAGAAGATGAAGTTATAACCAGTAAATTACAGAACAATAATTCCTCTATTTGACAGACGTCATTATGATTGTCAATGTAAGAAAAGCGTTTATCTTACAAATAATCAAAATAATACGTATTTTACTGTGACTAACATCATGGTAGTTACGCGTAAACTTTCATTCTAAAGTAATTTTTCCTTTTCAGAATGAAGCAAAGGGACCAAAATAATTTAGTTTCATTTTCCAATAATAGTTATTTGTATCGCTAGAGTGTAAAATGAACACAGTATGTCGTACTTGAGTACATCAGAAAATGTGGGGTGAGCAGTTTATTATTATAGCACAATGCATAGATATCACATTGATAGCTTCTCCGTTTGTGAGTGTGCTTTTATTGCAAGTGATGCAAAGGTTTTAATTTTTACTTATCTATTGTTGTTTCTTAGTTTCAGTGGTATTCCCCAAACTATACCAGATACGAGTTGTGCGACACAGTTTAAGATGGCTGTGGAAGGTGTGTCGGGGGGCTGCGGTAGTGAAGTAAACATGTTTATACATGACAGTTCAGGAGATGAACAAACATACATCCCACACCTCAGCGACAACTTTTTTCATACCAAATTTAAAATAGACCCAAGTGAACTGTATACATTCAATGATACTGATGTTATTGCCAATGAAATAACTGTAAGCCATACCGAAGACAATTTCATTTTTCCTGAAACCATTGAGAACAAAATCAAACTTTGTGAAAGTCCGGTGAAGGAGTTGGATATTGTCAGCGAAATCAGCAATGGAAATGTTCACGATGTAATTCAGAAGGAGGTGATCACAAATGGCCATTATTCACCTGATCGTAAAGCTAATGCCATCATGCATAAAGAGGTTAAAACTACAAATGCCAAAGTCCAGAAAGCAAAGATTCAATGCCAGAAGGAGATAGGGCACACAAATGATACAGAAGCTCGTCGAGCCAGTGTCCACAGTTCCAAAGTACAGAATAACATTGCCAATTCAAATTCTCAGACTGGTAAAGTCAGTATTAATCATGCAAATACCAATAATGTTAAGTCCACATCAGTCACTAAGGCTGCTTCGGGATTGGAAACATTTTTGGATGTCTTTAAAAGAGAACAGGGAGTGAAGGAGTGTCATACTCAGCTGTGTTCTGAAGAACCTTCAACTCCAATACAAGGCCCCGCAGTAGCACCGAAAAAAGTGCAACCAAGTAAATATTAATTTTTTTGTTGTTATAATTATATAATATTATTCTTGTCATTTTTTAAACACACCTGCCATAAATAACCATTATAAATTGGAGGTTATGTTTAGAAGATGCTGTGGACACACCTGAACTATAAGTGTTTCATGTTTGGGTAGTTCAAGTCTGCCAATCTTGTCTTGTGTCCAACAGCATAGAAGACGGAGACAATCATATTGTTCACTAAAATTTGATGCTTACATTTTCCACCATGTTGAAAGACTCACATTTATATAAGTGAGAATTCTAGTTGTTTCTATTAAAACTTAAACATGACATACCATCTCACCTGAAAGGGGAACACAGAAGCACATAGTCCTATATTTATACTTTATCTTTCACCTGTCCTATTTCCACCTTTCAACCTGTCTTACTCACTTTATACTTTATTATATCGTATAGTATACTAGGTGTATTGCCGAAACTAAGCATAAATCCAGTCTCCCAAGTGCCTACTAAGAATTTTAAGTTGGACAAACTCTATATCATTGTTGAATGGGACAAAACCCAAGACATCTCACTGAAAAGATGCATTCAGAAATACCACCCCAGTAAGGCACACTTAAAATTCGAATAGTTCACTGCAATAATGGCTGGTGTGTAAAAGTTACATGAAAGATGATTATGCTGTTTTTAGTTAAAAATATCACCTTACAAAGGAGCATGCATAACATTGATCTCTTTCCTCAAATTATTGTACAAAATATAATCTGATGTTCAAAAACTAGATAACAGTACTAAGAATTAGTATTCCTACACAAAGCTTAACAGTATTCAATTTTTTTTTTATGATAGTCAATTATATATGAACGCCATGAATTGCAAAATACATGCATATTAAAAATTCGCAAAACCAGTATAATATGATGATACAATAAGATGAGATTGGAATGTGAATTTGATTGATTGTACCTGTTACTTTTCATATAACATAATTCTAGAATTGTTTAATTGGTGCAGGACTGAATGCCAATAAATTTTACCCTGATCTGTATGCCACATAAAATTCTGAATACAAATACTTTATTTTTAAATAATGTTAATAAATACCATGACGAGCTACTATATGCTATTGTATGCTTGATAAATTTGCCTTTTCTATATATTGTGATGTTTGATATAATATCTAATGCTATTAATGTTTGTTAAAAATTCATGTATAGAAATATTATCTTCATATGCAGTGGTAATTCATAGAATGAAATCGATAGCTGGCAATTAAGAGGCCATAAATTTCTGTGTAGTTTAAGTGTATCTGATCGGAATTACAATAAAATTGTTAAGATGTGGGGTTCAATTCACAATTAACTGGTTTTAATTGGTTTTTCTTTCTATTACATATATATTTTAACTAACAAAAAGCGCCTAATGTGCCAGAACTTTTTTTTATCTAGAAGGTTATTTGTCTGGCGGCGCTCTCTCGCCCGTTACGGACGCGGCGTGATGACACAATGATTAAGCGTACTCTTTTCCCGCGCAGCAAAGCCGTGTCAGGCGAAGGCGCGCAAGGGCCGCGGGCCGACCGTGCACGAGGCGCTGCAGCGGATACCGGGCGCGCGCGCGCTGGCCGTGCGCGCCGCGGCGTGGCACGCGCCCGGCCACGAGGCGTTCCGCTGCGGGCCGCTCGGCGACGGGCCGCGCGGCGCTCTGCGCCAGCTCGACAGCAGCAGCGACGACGACAACGCGCCCGACTTCGGTGCGCCGTTCGCTCCGGCACTGTCTCTAGTGCTAGTTGTCTTTTACGTACATACATAATATATGATTGCCCATTCGATCCAGCGTGAGGATAATCGGTAAAACAACATTACGAAGGGTGTAAAATTGGACATTAGTCGACATCCGTATTTATGATTACGAGAGAGACCGCTAATGAGGATTGAAGTTTAAAATTATTTTAGCTAAACTGAATGGTAATCAAGCAACGAAGCAGCGTTGTATTTTTAATAGGAGAAAAATGCTGACCGGTGGAGTATTCAAGTCATTGGAGACAGTGTTATATGAGAGACAAGCATTTTCGAGCTGTAAGGATTCGGCACTTGGCTCATTTTGCGTACCTCGTGTGGCTACTGACGTGGCAACTGATCAGTCGAAACATTTCAAATGTTTACAATTTGCGTGTCGGTCAAACGGCCAAGTAGCAAAATGCTAGTAGGATGATAATAATAATGCAAGGTTGGTTGCAGAGTCGGCGTGCGGCACGGTGTGCGTGGAGGAGGGCGCGGCGGAGTCGCGCGGCGCGCGGCTGGCGCTGCGGCGCGCGGCGCTGCGGCGCCACGTGGCGCGCGCCGCCGCCTCGCTGCGGCTGGCTAACGACCTCGACGAATACAAGTCCCTGGCGACGCTGGTAAAGGTGCGCTATGTAGTTTTGTTTATAGAATGATCCGTTTCTTGTCAACTTTTTTGTGTTCATAAGAATGTTTGTTGTGCTTAAAAAATATTAAAATCTTGAGTAATACTTCTTGGATAGGTGTTTGCATTCGTATCTCATACATAAATAAAAGTATTGTCTTCATTGAAATTTTGAATTAAGTTTTACTTTGCATTGTGGTAACATTGTGGCTAATTGTAGTACTTACTCGTCACAACATCAACGGTATGCCACTCCTGTGTTGCGTAGTCATAGAGATAATATACACACAGAATAGACGAGCTACGTGTGACGCACGAAATTGTCGGCGAACAGTACAATTGACAAAGGGAAACGAGTACCAACTTCATTCTCTCTCTCTCTCTACGCACGAGACGCCTCTCGCCTTCGCTCGCACGCGGTACAGCACGATGTGTGCCGCCAGGGCGCGGCGCGCGTGCCGGCGCCCGCCGTGCGCCAGCTGCTGGCGGCGCGCGGCATGGCGGCGCTGCTCAGCGCGCCCGAGCGCCGCGCGCTCAGGTGAGCGCGGGGCTCAGCCTCCGTATTAAGTACCGTTGTGTGGGATAATATATCCGTCAGCGAAGCTGAAAGTGTGTGGTTTGTATGTACGCACTGATCTCCGAAACTATCTATTACTGCACGATTACCGATATGTCTTAAGTAAGCTGGAAGATAAATAAATTACGAAACGTAAAAAAAACGATAAATAAATTATAATTTAAAAACTGAAAACACGCTTTAGTGGCCAAAGAGTTGAAAAATTAAAAAGATGCTAAAGTAGATCGTGGTCAAGAGAAACAGACAAGAGTTTCATTTTAATTGGTATACTATAATTTTATGAACATTTTAAAATTAAGATAAAGTTGAATAATTGAAAAGCGAAATAAATAAACATTATAATATACTTGTATATCAATAGGTATAATTTATATATATCAACAGCAAATATTCCTAACCCTTCTCTGTGTTAAAATATATTTATTATGTGGAGAATGATGAGTGCAACATTGCGACGTCAGGGCGTACGGCTGGTCGGGCGGCGAGAGCGCGCGCGGCGCGGCGGGCGCGGCGGGCGCGGCG
>DWEI01003006.1:0-13406 GCA_018245875.1 Mysoria ambigua | reverse complement strand
TTACAGACCTGCCGCGCTTCCTCCACATTCATAACTCTTTTCATACATGCACGCCGGTTTCGGAGGCTTCTGACTCCAATATTTGGCCTGAGCCAATATTTGGCCTATTCCATCTAGCTAGAAAGAATTTTATTTCTTTAGATTTATGATCATCACTTCCTCCTTTATTTGTATGATACACAAGACATAAAGTATTGAAATGTAACCATCCACAGGCATCATACATGTATAAGTAATAATAATATAATACGGACTCCTGCCAAAGAATAGGTACAAGTGATTAAGGATGGTAATTGATTACCATTGCAGTCCATATAAATGTTGCATAATCCGTTTCCACTTATTAAACATAGCATAATTTAAAACGAAAACTACATAATGTTGATTGGCAGGAAGACATTCTCACAGCGTTGTCTTCACTTTCCCGAGAGCGAATTCTCAAAGTGGAATGTTGACATCTGAAAGGGTCGATGTTTCATTTCCTCGTCGATGTTATTCCATTTCAGGAAATGTATCCGAAGCGCCCAAAGATTTCAGATCGTCGTTCCATTCATCGCTTGACATAGGTTTAAAATGTTGGCGAAATAACAAATTTTATTACCTGTAAATATTATTTATAAATTTATCATTGGATATTTAAATGAATTTATAGCAAACTTTTCAAATATCGTAATCGCTTGAAAAGAATTCTATTCTAAAAGTATCGACAGTAATCTTCGAGAATAGAAAATAATGAATTAAAATAAAATGTAGTATATAAGTTAATGCTCTAAATAAAACAGTATTCTTTAAGTATATTAAAAGTCTCTACGGTTAAATTACATTTGGAAGATATTATTTCATAAGTTAGTTTTAAGAAATCTATGAGCTTTATTATAATTTAAATTACAATAAAATAAATCTTCAATAACTTATTGTTAACTAAAATACATATAATATAAATAATGATACAAATGTTACATAAATAATGATAAAAAACAACTTAATTGTTCTTAAATAAGCGTTGCAGGAAATTGATTTATTTATTCATTTGGTACTTAAACAGCTTTACTTCGTAGAGAATTCAACACGCACAAGATGGCCAAAAATGATTACACTGGCGGTGACACTAAAATGAATGATTCTATTAACTAACGTGTTTAAAATTATTCCGCTAGATTTCAATCAAAATCACTCACGGAATAGCCCCCTTACACAGCTCCCTGCCGCTGCGATGTTTGAATTTGTAATTAAGGTCGGAACGTCGATAGCCCGTCAACATGCAATATGAACGTGGGCAGTAGACGCTCCATGAAGTTTAACGTTGCATGCATTATACAATGACCGTTTTACCCTTTTTTTCCTTACAACATATATAATTCAGGTGTGTCATGTATATAAAGTGGTTTGTTTTCACGACAACGGATTCCAATAGAAGTAAACAGTGTAGGGAAAAGCTATCGAGTGACGTTATTTGATCACTGTAGCTCATAGTTATTCTTTCGAATAGGTTACCTTATCTTAGTATATGCCAACCTATCTTAAGACGGTAAAGTTAATAACTTTAACGTTTTAAGATTGGATGGCTGTTAATAAGAAAATGAAATATCATATATATTATGTAATATTCGCATAAAAAAATAATGCTTATAATATTTTTTTACTTACATCTGATGATACGAGTACCTAAATCACAATTTCGGACAGTAATATGGTTATTGTAGTTTTTCTTCTTTCTGTTTCACATCATAACAGAAAGATGCAAATTCACACGAGGCCTTTAGGAAAAGGGATTGAAGAATTGACGGTTCCAATGTCAAACTTTTTGAGAGATCCAATATCAATTTTCATATTCAATACAATGTACTATTCATTTCATTTTAAATTGCAGATTTTCAGTTGGATTATGATATTACTTCGACCTCCTCAATCTCATACATCTCGACGTTTTATTTATGTAATAAGATACTGTACTACGGACCCGTTGTCGTTATTGTTGTTTTCTTTATAAACTAATAATATCACCGCCTGCAGCTGTGATTCATCTCAGGTAGAGGTGAAATTGTGATATAGAAAATACTTCGATACTTCGATTTAGTTATTTCGAGTTTAGTATTTCGGGTCGGGTCGTCCTGTGGCACCTGGTTATGATTTTAAGTCCTGTCGTTACTAGATTCATTATCATTATATTAGTTAATATATTACTATTTAGGGTTACTTCTTTCCCGTCATTCCATACGAAGTCTATGGTTATAATGTTTCTAAAACACATGGAAACAAACCCAAATCCCAAACGTATGATACACACTAAGTTTTGTCTTAATTTTGACTGGAGAAAGAAACCATAATTTTTGACTGGATATATCCACTTGACATACACACGTACGCCTTATCCAAAAGTCACAAATACTGAATTTCTAATATTATATTGCGTATTACCAGTTCTCTGGGCGGCGAAACAAAACGCTTCTCATTGCCAGTTTGCTTATTTATTAATGGCTTGTTAAACCCAAAACGACATTAACTACCGATTGCCAACGGCGTTGCGTGTTTCTTTTGTAGATCAATTAGACATGTACTCAGCGGGACCTCCCCATAGACACCGTTTCCTTCTTCCATAATAAATTAATTTTATGGCCCCCACCGAGGCTTTTAGAGTCGAACAAAGATAAAGCTTTGATAATGGACCGTGATAAAGAAAAGATAAAAATCATGACAAAGATTGATAAAGTAATAAAAGTATTTGAATAGGAGAAATATCTGTTTGTTGTTGTGAACATGGATTTTATATAACGGAAAATTTAGAATATAGGGAGTGTTCCTGCATTTCAAGACGAGTTATGATGAAATGGTCTTTTAGTATTTTTAAAGTTTTAATATACGACTAATTGACTTGAATCTGGACATGGAGATTGGTCTACAAATACTTCTGTATGTATTATTTGCTTGGAGGCACTCGATATGAAATAACTACTATGAAATTGAAGTTCTTGGGACTGTTGATGTTCTCTCTGTGGAACGCTCTTGTGAACAAGCTACTAACGGCTACTCTAGCAAGAAACGTGTAATACGCTTGAAAAAACTCTGCAGATCACTCAGAAATTGTACCTGTGCTTGGTGAATACTTTGTAAAGTTTTAGCTTAATATGTAAATTGTGAATCCGTAATTGGCTTCATGGCCTACATATATTATAAGTATAAATTGTGAACATATTGTTAAAAGCTTGGATTTTGTGAATAAAATAAAAATAAAAAATCCATTAACTTGGGGGTTTCTCCATACGAATTAGTTTAGTTATCGTAACATTAGCATTAAGTTTGATCAGTATAAATTTAACAGATCGCTAATTTTAAATAAGAAAACCAAAAATCAGAATTCTGGTAGTAGTTCGGAGTCTGGATATGTGCCCGATGTATGGAAATAGGCTCATCACCTATTCCATATTGGGACGTTTACGTAACCGGTGAAACGTGGGAATGTTCGGCATTCCTCCGCCTACCTCTTCGGGGATTAAAGGCGTGAAGTTGCGTTTATAACCTATATTTTGACTAAAATTGAATCAATGTTGTCTTGTTTGACAACGTTATTAAGCTGTTTAATTTCATTGTAATATACATCAAATACTTTTAATTTCCAAGGAAGAAGTTAACAAACTTTTCAAACATTTCACTGCCATTTTACATTAGACGAGAAGTTAATTTCAAAGTTTAAGTTTCTTCGTTTGTCTCATGAACTTTGTCCTATCTTATTTCACTAATCTCCAGGTAATTACAAGCAAATAACTCTTGGGTGAAAATTACAAAGTTAAATGATTAAGGAGCGGAGTGTTCTAGGAATCTGATGGATTTACTGAACAAACTCGAACCTACTGCAAATTTATTTGTAGGTTTGGTAAAGTTTGTTTGAAATAAAATGTTATTTCAATTTAATTTCGCATAAAAACAACAGTTGTAATTTTTTAATGATCTGTGGAGTTTGAATTACGACTGAGAATCGTGGCAATCACAGCCTTTATTTCTATTTAATGGTGCTGAAATCAACTTGTCGGCGTCGTTGGTCGAGGGGTCGCAAGCGCGACTGAGGTTCAAATACTCCCGGATTCGATCCCCTTGTCGAGCAAACTTTAATGGGTTTTCCAACTACAATCTCCCAGTAATAGCGCAGTGTCTGTATTTGTATCCGGGGTTTGGCATTAGCCAGGATAATTCCTGTTTCAGGGTACAACGTCTAACACACCTAAGTGTTTGATTCGTGGAAGTTCTGAAAACTGCTTCAGAAAATACATGCGCAATTTTAACATATATATATAAACATCGGGATTTGTTTCATCTTAATCGCCAGTCTATCTCAGTTCACTGCTGGACATAGGATTCCCCAATGGGCACCATTATACTCTATCCACGGCCTCAGCTGCCTACAAAACCTATCATGTAAGCAGTCAGGTTAACCAACTACACGTATTTCACCAAATCGTTCCAACGCCCTCGTCTCGAGTGCGATGTAAGCACTACGGAGTATGAAGTTTCGCGCTCGGAATTCTCTCAGTGGATTGCAATCATACATTAAATTAATTAAAAAAAAATTAAATTACACACAAATTTGAAACGGAATAAAACTGAATAAACATTCACTGCATGGTGACTACATTTATAAACCACTTCACACTAGTGTAACTGAAAACTTTATTGAAGTCAGAACTCGTATTTTTAATTTAATTACAAATCTACAAACACCTTTTAAAAAGAGTTTTTTCATGCGTGGCCTACAAATGTAATATGTAAGAAAATATAATAACACATTGTATCGCACCTATAATCGCCGAGGAGGCAGGCAGCAAAGTGTAGTAAGCTCTCACGTTTCACCATTTACGTTTAAATTTCATAATGAAATACACCTAATATATCTCTTACTATGTGTAGGTAAATAATACATGTTTGTCAGTTGCCATTCGTTTGTCTAAAATGTCTTTGGATTTCCGGCGAATTTTGCAAAAACATATTGCCTTGTTCTTCTAATTTGTTCAAATAGACGTTATATTTATCTGAATTTATTATAATCATTTACTGTCTTAGTCTTTAATACTGAACACTTTTGCTTCCAGAGAATTTAATGTGTTAAGCAAATGTTTTTCATTTGTAACCTTTCGCAGCTACTTTTACTCGTATTTGCCGTTTTCCATTTTTTCGTTATAAGATTAGAATCAAACATGCATACACGTAATTTAAAATGAATTTTACGTCTGTACAAATTGGTTATATTATAATGACTAGCAATACTAAGAGCATCAAAGATATCAAACAAGCCCATTAATATATGGACCTGCCTGCTTAATCCACTGTCTGTGATCAACTTCACTCCATAGCCGGTACGATAATCCAATACTCGGTTCGTACAATAAATAATCCTTTAACGCTTATTTACACCGCGTTGTCAAAACGGAAGATACACGGTGATCATTGATTTTACTTAAGCGTAATAAAATTTAATTATCGCGCCTTGAAAGTTAGTCGATTGTCTGATTGCCAGCGAGAACTAACCATTTTGAATGAAGAATGTCATTTCTTTTTGTTGTACTACGATATATACGATATACACTTTTCCCGACCATTTTATCGTTACACTTCTGGAATATGGGTCTCCTCTCAGAATAAGAGTGTTAAGGCCATCGTCTGCCACGCTGGCCAAGTGCGGGTTGGCAGACTTCACACGCCTTATAGAACATTTATTTTAGAACTCTAATATGTATGTGCAGGTTTCCTCACGATGCTTTCCTTCATCGTTAAAGCAAATTATAATCAAATGTAAAACGCACTTTTTGTAAAGAGGGGCGCACTATTTGAACCCAGTCTCCCGGAGCGAGAGGTCGAATTTCGAACCACTAGGCTGTCATTGCTCGGCGGCATAATGCCCAAATAGCGGCACTGTCTAAAATAAATATATTATGCCATCATCGAGTTTTTTGATAACATTTCGCCTAAATTATTCTAAGCAATAAACATTTATTTATTCTTCTTTTGTTGTAATCTCTATAAAATTTTAATCGCTGAGGGAGCGTAGAGGAATCGCAGATCTAAATATCGCAGCTGTAAATATCGCAGCTCTAAATATCGCAGATCTGAATATCGTAGTATGGCGAGATCTGCTTCAGCATACTTTATGCCTTGGCCACGTATGGGCAGCAGCAGAGCTAGTGCAAGAAACTGTCCTCTGCGAGCCTCAACCCACGTGCCCAAAGTGAGGCTTATATACATATCCCATCACGGGAAGTCTATGTTTAGCTGTGCGCTGAAATGGGTTGGCGTTTTCGCTTGAACCCGTGGCAGTAAAGCAAGTACCTTATCTATAACGTCGACTAATATGTAATTTATTGAGCGAAACCGTAGGGAATCGGTGCGTGGGCTGTAACACCTATCACTATTAAAATATTGCTCCGGCAGATGCAATATAAGAACAGATTAATGTGATATATTCTTACGAACTTTTTTATTGAGATGTTTTCTAAACGAGTTTCAAAAGAAATACAGAATTTTGTTTGGTGCTATTTATATGTAGGTAGGTTATGGTTACATTGCCATATATTTTTAGAACAGCTTACATATCACAATGCATTTTTAACAGCTTAAGCTGTTTCGTATTTTAATAATGGTGTGGATTAAGTAAGAATTAGTTTTGGTAATTACTATTTTTAATATCGTATGTTAACACAAAATTCCATACAAAAGTTATGAAGTGGGCTGTTATTGTTATATTTCTCTGTCTACCTCTTCGGAGATTAAAGGCGTTATGTTATTGTATACCTAAATAGAAAAACAAATAAATATTACCACCGAATATAAACTTACGTTAACGAGAAATATCGTGAAATCTGCGATCTTCATATTCTATATACAACTCAATTCCGAGGATATTAGGTTGTAATTTTATTGAAATACGCACAGCTTTTTGTCCGTGGCCTTTCACTGAATACTCTTTCTGATTAATGACAGAACACCAGTTATTTGTTATTGGAGCCAGTAAACATGTCGATGTTCTCAGATTTTAGATTAAACGCAACTAACAGATGTCAGAGAGTTTTAAAGATTGAATTGATAAAAGTCAAGTCTCGGTAAGTTATGGAGCTTTCGTAAGAGAAACTTGGTAACTTAGCAAACCAGATTAGTAAGGAGCTCGTATGTATAATGCTAGCGCTAATAATCAAGATAAACTACAACCTGTACAAGCATTGGATTGGCAGGCGCTTTGCTTAGATTCTAGGGAGTGTACCGTGGGAAATAACCGTCTTCTATTATTCTAAATAACTGATTTATAATAAGACTTTTAATGTGTTACCTATTACGCCTCTATAGCCTGTATCTAAGTACAGATAGGTACATACATGTATTATTAATGGAAACCAAGTGTATTTTAATTATTACAATAAAATTAAATGGTTCTTCTTATTGCTTGAGAGTCCCAGAACAAAATGTCTTAATTGTTTTTTTTATGTGATAGTATACTCGTATCCATATACGGATACCATGCTAACGAAATGTAAACGCCTGACATAAACTCGTGTGCAATATTCGAACTGTGCAAGTTGCGAGTGATTCTGGCAAAACGTTAAAAGTATCAAGCGTTTGTTAGCCGTAAACCGATAACTCAAGTTATTATTGTGACATTGTATTACTTAGGTAAAAGTAAGGGAGTATATAAGATTCATAGTAAGACGTTTCCTCTGTATTATACTTGCCAGCGTAAGACATGACGTCATCAGATAACCCAAACAAGAGTTAATGGTAAATTTAAATTTTAAAGCAAACAAAAGTGTTCAGCTAAACAAAGTTTTTTATTATAGAATACGCGTGGCGCCAAAAAGGATTTTATAACAAACAAAAGTCAGTTAGTAATACAAATGAAGGGTGTACCAATTTACACTGCTAGTGTTTTATGTATGCACGTTTATCATCGATATCAGCGAGTTACAAAACATGCATCAATTTTCAGTTTCCATTATTGAAATAACATTAAATTCTACAAAATCCAGTTTCAATCGAAAACAACCCAGACTTTCAACATCTAAATTTCATTTATTCCACCTGTTTTTTATATCACTGTCATTATATAACATTTTTGTTCCAGTATATTTTGATTAAAGTGCTTGTAGGTACATAGATCAGAATGTGAAAGAAATTTTCACCTGGTATATTGGAATTCTCAAAGCTTTTGTAATTTTAATATCAAACACCTTTATTTATACCGAGACACCCATTTATAAGAATAAAAGGAGCGGGTGCAATTTCTTGCGAGACTCGTGAGAGCCAACGGCACGACGTCTACAATAGTCCGATCTAAAACAATCACTTGCTCCTTTTATTGGAATTAAAAGAAAAGCTTTGTTTTTCATTCCGAAAAAATATAAAAGCACTAAAATAGCGATAACAATGAATGGGAAAGCGATGCAATAAATTTAGATTAGTAGAAATAATCTAGCATTTATGTAGATTCTCAGTGGTACGAATTAAGTGCGGTGAGCCCGCAAGCCGCAGGGCTGTAGGCCCTAATGGGGCTTACGTGTTGGTCAAGACGGTGTTACGTGTCGTTTTTGTTACGTCCGATTAACCCATATCGTATTCGTGGTACAGGCGCTTGACGTCACGTTACGCCCTCGATTTTATATCAAGCGAGGGGCGTCGGGTCACATCGGGTACCGGTGGCTCGCGAATGGTCCGCGCATGCGTCGAAATTGCGCCAATTTCGCGACCAGCGGCCTCTACCGGCACTTGCAGTCCTCAGTCGGCCCGGTGGAGGGATGTAGCGTCGCGCGAGGTTGCACCTCCCGAGAGATGTCAAAATTTTAAATGCGATATAGTTGTTCGAAATGAAAATGGAACTGAGGAAATAAAAATTAAAAACCGACCGGTGCGCCGCCGGCCACTTCGATCCCGACTCCCCGAGTGTTGTGTTGCAGCTTTAAGTGTTTTGTGTGCGATTTTTTGAATTTTTATATAAAGATAGCGGGAGTTTGTGTGTTGAAATACTAAATATTACGTATTTGAGCGCAGGCGGCAGTGATTCAATTGTAACGTCCGCGTCGTTCTCGTTCAAACACTAGCATAACCTTGACACGTTTTCCCGCGCTAGCTCCCCAACCTTGTTTTCAGTTGCACTGCCTCTTGACATTTGCCGCAAAAGTGGCGACTATTCAAACTGTTATAGTAAATATTGCCGTGTAGTACCTACCTGACTTTAGAATTTTGAAATAGTGTTCGACTTCAGCGAGATCGCGGAGGTCAATGTCAAAGTACTCGACTTATTTCCGTGATTGAAAGTTATAATGTTACGTAGGCTGCTCGTGTGTGATATTTTAAAAGTTGTGTAATATCGCAATGTGTTCTTTTAATTAGTAATAGGGTATAGTTAGTTAAATTTTAATAGTCGTAAGTCAAGAAAAATGAGACACATGTGACTAAGTGGCGAAGGGCGCAAGCAAAATGAAAAGTTTGGAAGGTAAGGACTTTAAAGAAAATATACTATTATTTTAAGAAATTATAATTTCATTACGAACTAGTTCGTTCTGTGAAACCATGTTATTTGTGACAATCTTTAGCAAATGACCCTGCGCTATTGTCAAAGTAACGTGAACAGAATAAATGTGTCTGCAGAAACGATTAAGTCAAATTTTATTAAAATTTATACGTAACTTAGCGTAAGACATTTATAAAAAAACATATTTTTTTATTATTTTTTTTTATAATATTGTTTCGTTCTTTATATTTATTTACGGTTCAAGAAAGTGCTATTCAGTATAGTACTGCATCACGCGAGTTTGACAATCAGCCGTTACGAAGTGGCAGCTCGGTGTGGTGTGAGCGGTACACCATGGGCAGGAGATGGCATTGTTGGCTTGCCAGTTTAAAATTCGTTGTTCTGGCGTTCGCTCTTTTATTCGTTGTATCGAACCACCGTCGTCAATTATGTCCAAATATCAGCAGTGCATGATTTAATTGATAACTGTAGCTGTATTTTGGACAACCCTGGACCGCTGGTCCATCACTAGTGGGCCACGACAATTGCTAATGCAGGGCCCGCATACTGGGGGCCAATTAGTTTAATACGTATGAACATTTCATTAACTACATGCAATGAACAATATTCATAACACTATAAATGCTGTATTACATCTGCTTTTATAGTGTACAATGAGGAGAAAAAAGTTACTTGCACTCAAGAGACCGATTGTTACCGCTTCGGACGTAGTTTGTTCATAAAAATAGAATTATGCCCGTTATGAAAATACTACGCCGGGAGACATTATTTACTTTCAGTGAGATAATGTTTATAAGACTCTGCATAAATTGTACGCAATAGCTTACGATAAAACTACCTTTTTTATTTTATTAGTATTTACAGCCTCGTTGGTTGTGTTGTTTGCAAGCGCTACTGCCGATCGGCAGGTCCTATGTTTAAAACCTAAGTTGAATACAATAGGGCTTTTTTATTTTACATTTTCTAGTAGTGGCTCGTAGTCTTGATACGTGCTCGGTGTATAGCAATAGACTCACTACTTATTCCATAGCTTGACGTAAACGTAACTCTACCAACCTCTTGGGGATTTATAGTTATATGGGGATATATAACTTTTTTTGGTATTGCATGATTTCTTATTATTTATTCTTTGTTATATAGAAAGCTAAGATATATTCTGCGGACCTCGGGTGGAGAGCTGTCAAAAATATACGATACAGGTTAGCTACTGAACAATATCTGCATTAGTTTGCGTTTCAGGTGTAATGCGGTTGCGGTATGCGGTTACAGGACACCTGTTTGCCCAACAATGAGATATGTAATTGGTTTCAATTGAAAAAAAATAGTCTACAAGCTACTGTAAAACTTTCTACATTGAATAGAAACGACTTGAAGTCGAGTTGTCGAGATAGTTTTCTATGGAATACTGGGTATACTCTCATACGTAAATTCTTAAATTAAAGCTTCAGTAATCATATTATCTTGTGATAATGCACTTGTTGAAATCAGAACTTAAATTTCGCAATTTTTGCGGTACAACATCCAAACAGCTGATAGACTTGCATACAAAAATGAGATAATTTTTGAGTATTCACTTATACACGTAATTTTATACGTCGACACCGAAGTGCTTTTGTTCATCATACTGATAGTTATTTTGGATAAAAATCGACGCCATAAGGCCCGAATCTGCAGTTAAATTGGCTTATCTCCAGAGCAACATATCAGTCAACATGTTTCATTAATAATTTCTTGGTTTAACCAGTTTTATTTCTCTTTTTATAGGCACTGTTTTAAAAAATACAGAGCGTTATACGTACATATAATTAAAGTTGACACTCACTCACAGGACACGAAGTTGGAGGTGAAGTGGAAGTACTCCGAGTCCTTGTTCGGGAGCGGCTCCCTTAGTTGGGCACTTAGCGGGAGACACGAATGCAGGAAGGTTATTAGGTTAAGGGTTTAGAGAAGGAAAAATAATTTTAACTTTGTGCTGTACCATAAACTTGTGATGTGTCTTAAAGTTTTATTAAAGAGACGTTATACTTATTATTGCTAAGATGAGGCCAGTTGTTTAAAGGTAATTTTCGTAGGGTTGATTATCCGGAGAAATATATTAAATGGTTTGCCCAAGAGTTCACACCTTTAACGGTATTTGATAATAGAGTGGAACTAAGACTTGACATTAAATCAATAAATCTGATGAACACGATAAAAAATGATGATGAAAACGAACGAAAGACTAAATGAATCATAAAATATACAATTAGTCGAAGTCCCCAACGTGTTCTTACATAACCATGTCAGTAATCACTAGATTATTTGTACTCGTATAGTCTTGATCAAGCCAATCAAATAAATCATTTAATTCCCCTTACAGTTAGAACACATTATTTACACCATAAATCCGCACATCTCAAATTGGGCATTGGTGGCGGTCTATTAATAAATCAATTGGGCTGCTACGTAATACTATCGTACCTAACGCGTAGCGGATGTGGTATATATTGGATACATGCAAGACGGCCACCAGCGATCTTAACTCTGATTAATGGCGGTTCCGCCCACACCGAGAGCCCCCACTTATCCGGCCGATGGCAACTTTGTAAACTGCAAGCTTGTACTCGCTAACGTAAGACGCGTATTCGTACATCTGTGTATGTAAGACGTGTGACGTCAGAGATGGAACATGTATCCATAAGTAGGGTTCAGTGATGACACGCGACATCATAACGTCATGTCAGCATCGTTAGATGTACTTGTAACGATATTGCCGAGTACTGTCAGTTATATTATTCTGTCTAGCGTGTGTTGTAGGTAATTTAATATTATTTTTCTTATCTATAATTTTCAATATGGTTAGTCGATTGACTGCCTTGTTGGTCGTGTTGGTTACAGGTGCGACTGCCGATCGGGAGGTCCCGGGTGCGATTCCCGGGTCTAACACTATAAAATTTTCTAATTTTGATTTTCTAGTAGTGGTTCGGAGTCTGGATATGTGTCCGATGCATGGCAATAGGCTCATCACCTATTCCATAGTGGGACGTAAACGCAACCGGTGAATCGTGTGAATGTTCTGCATTCCTCTGCCTACCCCTTCGGGGATTACAGGCGTAAAGTCACGTTTTTTTATAATAATTTACAATATTATCACGCCCGATCTTTTAAGGCGTATGCATACATGACCCACTACTGAATATCTCTATGCTTACAGACTATTTCTAAATTAATTTTCCCTCTTCATGTAATGACCCCGGTTTCAGTTAATAAAACTATAGTTCGCGTTAATTGCTTTGAATCCCTTTCACTCGAAGCGCTACTAGCTCCCAAGAACTCTCCTTGTACTCAGTGTTTTAAGTAAATTTTAGGTTATAAAGCTATTCTCGTTAAAATAACTTGTCGAGATGACATCAAAATATTATAAACTAATATGTATTATCCTTTTATGATATTCAACAATACTCACCATACTTGGACATAAATCCTTCGGCGACCAATAACGAACGTCGTACGGGCCATTGTACACGTTACATGCTCGTAAAATTCACAGCGCTCTGTATTCAGTGAGAGTACACAATTTCCATTCCAGCGCTCAGGGCCGACGTCACCGTGCGAGCGGTGAATTTTTCCAACGTCGCCGCTGTCCTATGCAGTTTTGTTATGGCATCGCAGAAAGAGATATTAAAAATGTCGGGTATCACATATATGGTTCTAGTGTGCCAATAGCAAATAAGAAAAATACCGTTAGATAACGCAAACTGTTTTTTTTAGACGTCCATTATAATCACCAATGCGTCTGAAATCTGACAATCTCCTTCTTAGGTCACGCTGGTGGACCATTGACTTATCTTTTTTCAATGTGTAATGAGACCCATGAAAAGGTTAATGATAATGATAAAATTTAAAGTAACTTAACGTAACT
>DWEI01003005.1:0-13410 GCA_018245875.1 Mysoria ambigua | reverse complement strand
GAAAATCTAAATTAGAAAATTTTTGTAGTGTTCGACTCGGGAATCGAACCCGGGACCTCCCGATCGGCAGTCGCACCTGCAACCGACACGACCAACGAGGCAGTCAAAATAGAAACGTTATCCCAAAATTATTAGTGACAAGTTATGGGGTTGTTATAATAATTTAAAGTTTTATAGATAAAACGAAAATAGTCGAAAGTATAAAAAATGAATTCAATCACAATGAAATATACTTAAAATTTTCGCCTCTTGCTTCAGGATTTGAGATTTAAGTACTGGCCATATGCCACTGACTTTTCAAACTTCGGTGCGGTTTTCAGATGAAATATTACAGGGCATAATGGGTAAGAAGAAACTTAATCTCGGTGCCATGAGGATTAATCGGGGAAAAATAAATGATTACTCACCGATATCGAAGGACGTTTATCAACATCGCGGCCTAGCGTAGTCAAAAATGGCTCTCAGCAGAGAAACGTGTTATTAAGTAGTTAATTCGAACAGTGAACGATTGTCACTGATTTGGACTTATATTAAACTGTTAACATATTAAAATCCAGTTGCACTTTCAATGAGGTGAACATACAAGTACGTATATTTTAGAAGCAGTTTCGCCATTGAATAAAATTGCAGAACAATTATCCAATTGACCGATGAATCGACGCTGCACAGCATGATCCCTAGCTCTGCTTTTATAAGTACAGCTTCACAATTGGAACTATGGAAAAGTATCAATAAATTGAACAAAATCTTTGGAATAAAAACCATCCAAGCGAGTGAGTACCAACGCTTTAACTCCAGAAAAACGTTACGAAACAAATACAAATTAAAAATTTAATTGATCGCTGACAAAGCAGTGAAAAATTAAATTTGATAAACGCTGTATTAAGTCGTAAGGAAATTTGACAGAACGACGTACCAGTGAGTACAATGTCAAATCATAATAAATGCAATTTACATGTTTTGAATATTAAAAGCATTTGCAAAATACTCCCAGTTGTAATTAAGTATGCGTAATTATCTCGGACTGTTGCCAAGCACCTCGTCATCATATGACAGGATTAGATCATCAGCTTAATGAGTTATTTGTATTCATCAAATACTTATAACTATGAGTGCCAGTTTGTCGCAAACCATAAATAAGACTTAGAAGATGGCAACACTTTCGTGGTTCCTGTAATGTGGCAAATACGCAAAACGGTCAGTGGCTAATTGCCATTAACTATAATTTAATACTATAATACTGTTATAATCCTATTATACTGTTACTGTACTATCATATAACATAATTAAATTAATAAACAAAGAATGTTAAAAATTAATAAAATAAGACAAATTAATTACCTACGACAAGAAAAGCTCTAGTTATGACTATTAAGAAATTAATTCAATTTTCGGACAAATCATTTCCAATGTAAGTAATTGTATCTCTCAAAAAACAAATCTTGACGCGTAGATACCACTGTCTTAAGTAGTATGGTTGGTTTAATATATTTTTTTGGTTTTATGATCAAGTCATTACTATAATAATAAAAAAATATATACTAATATTAATAACTACTAATTTTATCGCCAATGAGCTGATGTCCAGATCAGATGAAAATGAGGCTTTAGTGACATTCGAAGTGTTAAGCAAAAAATCTACACAATAGAAAACCAAACCGTTTCAACTATGACAAACGGACCCATTAAGTGCCGACAACGTTGAACGCATTCAGAACACGAGGCATCCTGAACATTAATTTACAAGACATTTGCACAAGCAAGGGTACGCTACAAAGAAATGCTTTCTGTTGTCTATTAAATTAACATATTACAAGTGCCGACACTTAAGGTGAGTTTTAGGGATATGCGACACGATATCACGACACAACGTAACGACACGACATTTTATTAATTGTACGTAATTGCTCCGTGCTCGGCGAAAGAATGGTAATTATAAGTATTACATAATTGACGTCATAAACAACTCAACTGAATGTTTTAAATGTACATTACAAATACTTTAAATTGCTAACTATGGCGTCGTGCTAACTATTAAGAGAAACTTAAAAATAAATCTAGCAAAAATGATACTTCTAGTAAAAGGTGATTTTTTGATACCCGTTTAAAAAACTTAAAATATATATTAATTATCAAAAACAATACTGCAAATAATTATCTAATAAATATTATTCTATCTAATAAATATTAACGTCTTTTGAATTTATAACGTTATATTTTTCAAATATGAAGTACGTAATGTAGCAATCAATATATATCGATTATGTTACCGGATGCGATAAGTCGTGACAGTACGCACTAAAAAGTCACACGCAGGAGTTTTCCGGATTTTTTCACGGTGAGCAATGCGGAATGCGAGCCCGCATGGCATTGGACCTCAATGCCAACTGTCTAATAATAAAGTGCATTGGATGACTGTCTGTTTATGCAAATTTCTTCCGTTTACCCCGGAACAGTTTAGATAAACAGGGGAGTTGTTGGGAGTAATTAGGTTTATTGCACGCCTTGAATTATTTTGAGTGTTGTTAAAAGCGTCATC
Organism: Mysoria ambigua; assembly: GCA_018245875.1. Taxonomy (NCBI): domain Eukaryota; kingdom Metazoa; phylum Arthropoda; class Insecta; order Lepidoptera; family Hesperiidae; genus Mysoria; species Mysoria ambigua. The sequence continues at coordinate 10,871 of DWEI01003005.1, read as the reverse complement.
GTCCTATACTTGAGCATCTACAATTGAATGTTTTGTCTTTTAGAGATTTTGTTCTCATATTTATTTGTTTGTTTTGAATGAACATGATGGCCCTTAACCTATAGTTATGCACTAAATTTCAGTCAAGCTGTGGATTTAAAAATTAAATTTACAATTCAAATGTCTGTCTTGAAACGAAGCAAACACGGATCTTCATGCGGTGGACGGTCAAGGTTAAATTCTACCAATTATGTGGTTAACACACTAATACTTTCAAAAGATAATTTATTTTGAACAAACAATACATTTCAACGTGGAACTTACTAAGAACTTACTAACAATACTTGGAGAATTCACTGGAATCACAATAAAGTCGTTAAATTCGTGGACACGACAAGCTTCGCATGATCAGTTAAACAGACACTTCTGTGTCATCATCGTTTTCCTCATAATTGAGACCTGGTTATGTTTGACTCGAACCAGTACTTTCGAGATCCTGTCCATTCAGTAACAAATGCATCTAGAAATTTATTCTCATCTTCGTTACGTCATTTCCATTGCACGTTAACCTAATACGCACATTAACCACGAAACTCTAAATAGGATCAATTGGAACGTATGTTTTACTAAACTATATACCAGTACTGTTGTAAGGAATATGATTATTTCGTATATTCTATTCCACCCATTCCTTAACTTCGGCAGTGCTGGTTTGCTTCGCAGCCGTTAGTGTCAATGACTGGCACTTGTGCTCGGTTTAGGGATGTAGGGTTGTGGTGAACCAATCTATACGTACGAACATCTCCGTCGACAAAGTTCATCGACCGTTAAACTACACGAACAATATTTAACGAATTCATTGAAGCACGAAAGAAATCATACATGCTGTGATATAATTAATGATAATGATATTTGGACAAATTTTAAGAAAGTTGAGTTATTGCGACTGTTGTATAAAAAAACTTAATAATTAATAATCTCGTATGTTGTTAAATTGTCGATGTCAGATTTATTACTTTTATTAATTTGTATAACCCTACCATAGTAAAATAATCGTAAAGTAAAATTTAACGAAAAATAATTAACCAACGATTATGATAAGAGAAAGCACAATAAAAAATTCCACTGTTCCTAATCAATTTAACTTAGATAAAATTCCAATTTTGAATTTCGAAAACAATTTACTCGGATGAAATTCACAAAAATATATTATCAATTTTCAATCGGAAACTGAAAACTCGAATGCATTTTCCGTTCATTGTCCCCGAGGTCGTGCCCGGTCGTTCGTTCCTCTTTACTACCTCGGTAGATTTGGTCGAGAACATTCCACATTACGAGGTAATACATATGTACATACATACATATATATAAGTGAGATCCTTCAAGAGTAAAGCTATCGAAATGTCAATGGGTGCTTCCAGATTAACTTCGGAGGAAATTTCAAAAGGAATCCCGTAACCGATGGTCCCGTGTTCGATGGTGTTTGCTTTTAAGAATTATTCAAGACTGCATATTTTCTATCACATCGTACTGGGATCACTCTCTCTGTTGTAGTGAAATAATGGGACGTATGATTATAAGGTTTTCTATTGGTGTTCTACAAGGAATGCATCGTTCTGTTCTGGTTTGCAGATTTACCCAACAATACATTATTAACCAACTCTCTTGATACAGAGTATCCATTAATTGAAATTAGACCTTCATTACTGAGGTCTCCATGTATTCAACGAGTCTTATTTACGATAATACCTAATTGACTGACTACTTACAGTGCCTCACAAAGCACTCGCCTTCAATTCAATGTATTTTGTTTTAAATAGCCACTTAGGAAAAACCTGTCTCGTAACTTTGTTACCCGCATTTTGCCATAAAACTAATATACTGCCCTATTCACACACGTCACACCTCGGCACAGGGTGTATTTATTAGCACACGTGTATCTATGCGCTATACATGGTGTTCTGTTCTCTATCTGTCGAACGCCTTTCCTACCGCCGCTTTATCAACATTTCCTTACAAATATCCTTATTTGTACAACATGTTCCCTTTTTTGGTGAGACAATGTACATAGCGAGGTGGCCGAGCGGACTGACAACAGGGTCGGCAATAAACAACGAACGCTTATGTAATTTTTTATCTAATATTGACATTTCAATTTAAAAATATCAAGTTAATCAATAAAAAAGAGCATCTATGTATGACAATTGAAACATTCTTAATAATTATGATCGATCGTTAATGTGTTTTAAAAATTATTTTTAGCTTTTGTCATTTGTCGTATACTGATATTAAAAAGATTTACTTTGTTATCATACAAACTCGCTATAAATTAAATCAGCATATATTAAATGTAACATTAAATTAAATTTTATTCACATATATTAAATTACTCATTGTTTTTCATTGTCGTTTTTCCACGTTAAATTATTATTTAACTCATACTTTGGACAGCCCTGTTCATAGCGGTAAAATGGTTCAAACAAGAAAACTGTTTTAGGGAGCGTTCACACCCACCTTGAGCCATCTGACGCGGAGCGTGGTGAGCCGGCCCGTGGACGATCGTGTACCGAATCCCTTTCGACGTGAGAACAGGAATATTACTCTAAGCCAAATATTATTATTACCATCAACGCAATATCTGTTGTTACAACTAAATTACAGATTAAGCTGAAGAATCCGTTAAAATAAGTAATATTGACTAATGCCGTTCAGGTGAACAATTTATAAGTTGCTTAATTATTGGCGTTTAAATTTAAACTCTCATTACATAAGTCTAGAGTTTTCAATGAGACGTTTTAAATTTAAGAATCACAAAACCTTACCCACCTCTCAGAGATATGGCTTCTATATCACAATCTGTGATGCCACCTACGTCTTGCAGTGGAATTATTATTACCTATTATGTAACCTGTGAAATTAAGAAATATATTTACTCAAGAACATAATGAATAAACCCCCAGAAAGCGAGATCACTATATTGGCTGATGCATAAGATAGGTAATAAAACACAACGTTGATGTTTCACGTCGTTTAGATAACAAATATTATTACCGTTTCACGACTTTACGTCATCACATAATTCTATTTTTATACCTTAATTAAAATACACAGGGTAGTATGTGATGTATTTCAAACCCTCAACACTGGATGTCCAACCATTTATATCTTTAATCTATATTAATGTAACTTCACGCCTGTAATCTCCGAAGAGGTAGGCAGAGAAATGCAAACCATTCCCACGGTTCACCAGTTACGTTTACGTCCGAATATGTAATAGGTGGTGAGCCTATTGCCATGCATCGGGCACATATCCAGACTACGAATCACTATTAGAAAATCTAAATGAGAAAATTTTGTAGCGTTCGACCCGGGACCTCTCGATCGGCAGTCGCATCTGCAACCAACACGACCAACTAGGCAGGCATCTTTATTGTAACATCAAAAGACTATGTGATCATACAAAAAGTGCACATAATGCCTAGTAGCATTTTCATCAGTCTACCTTTGGTAATGCTGATAAATTAGTGATAAAAGTCTAAGTTAAATGAAACGTATAATATAAACATATATTGAAATAAATGATTACATATATATACTGTTACACGAATTGCATAATAAATAGATATTTCTATATACTACTCATACATATCTACATTCATGCGTCCTCTTTCCCGTTACGGAAATGTCTAGGTACATATTGGAACCATCTTCCTCAACTGAGCAATACGGGATCGATTGAGCCGAATATAAGAGTGAATATCAAGCAATAAAATATTGTAACAATGGTGCTAATTTGAATAAAATACAGTTGAAGCATTATTGATTATGTGTACTCTCACCATAATTACTGGCGTGGTTCGTTCTAGAAACTCGTGGTAAAATACTAACGATAAATAAATAATTTAGTGCTACGTGCCCCTTGGAACGCTTCGCTTCAAGCACGCCATTTTGTATTCTGGTGAAAGTTATAAAAATACCGCTTCTTTTTTTTCTTAATCGGAAAAAGTTTGAAAAATAAGCAATGGATAATCAGTGCTGACCGATTCGACTGACCTGACCTGACTGACCCGCGACTGCGATCCATGCAACTGGGTCGAAATATTGACTTTTTGTATGAACCTTTTTGTATGTACTTATTAATAAACTCAGAATACTTCGTCATTGTTCCAATACAAAATAATTATACTAATACGAGAGGTTCTTTTTGTGTCTGAAAGTTTTTATCCAAAGCTTTCCATTGGTACTTTCTGGCTACATCTGAAAAACTACATAAAATGAAAGGTGTTGTAATAAGTTTGCCTTCTCAGGCTAGGTAGGATGACAATCTCCAAAAGACTGCAGGAAGAAGCTAAAATAGGCTGATGAAGATTATAGCAATAATGATGAAGTATAATAAAATCCACTAAGTGGGTCAGTATTGCACACCATGTAACGAAATAAGGATGAATTTGTGGAGAATTGATATTATTCATCGAGACAAAAACGTCGTCGTGCATTCCAATACTAGTGGCACTGGCAGGCGATGTTGGTTATTTAAAATGTATATTTCAAATTGTTCCGCGGCCCTGTCAGCGGCCAGCTTCGCTTCGAAATGGATTTTTTAACTTGGATCGTCGTACGTATTGCTTACGTCACGTATTTACAAAAAAAATATTTGTATATTGTTCAACTATATTTAGGAGAATTATTGTGCTGTGGTGATAATACAGTAAAAATATAGTGACCCTAAAGTCTTTATTATTTCAAAAATCAAAAAACGTCAAATGTGCGGTCACGTTACCAACAAATAAACCAAATTCAACATTGTCTCGCTAAACTATAATTTTCTTTCAACGACAAACTAATTACTATCGATGTCTTTGATTACTGAACAGCCCGTTTAAGTGGGTATACAAAAAATCTGAATATAATGAACAATTCGTACGGAATCGTAATTAAAACGAAATTATATATTGGGAAATACATAACGTACAAAATCGTTGATGACTTGAACCAAACAACCGATTCATATTAAGTAGTTACCGCTCATCAAAACATGCCCTGTAATAGAGTTCCCCGCGTTAAATATTCAATGGACGACTGTCCGGTGATCTAGAAATGAATTGCCGACTGAAAGAAATAAACGGTTGACAGCGGAAAAAATATTGACGATAGAGCTGAGAAATGGGCGATAGAGGACCGGAAAGGATAAATGCGTTAGTGATGAAAATCGGGAGAAAATAAATAGGAAAGAATATTTTGTTATGCAGAAAATCTAAAAATCTGAAACATTCAATAACATAATCGTATTGGATAATGAATTACTTACTTATTAAATATTCTTTATTAATATATGTATGTGTAAAGATTTACTAGGATCTAAATTATCCATAGTTAAATATATGTCGACGCGTTACTACATTTTAAGGCTGGAATTGTCGCGTCTGAAATACATTTACAAACACGCTTTAGACTGAAATATAAATTGTACCCATTTAAGGTGATTCACCGCAGAAATAAACGAAACATCGCAGAAATAAACATTCGTCAAACTACATTAAAAACATTGATTTTAAAGTCAATTGTATTTGGTATCATCATTAGCCTGTATATATAGATCCAAAGCTTGATATTGTTTTTTCAGTATAATCCATACACTAGGCATGCGGGTTAGAAATGATATACATATAAACATAAGTACGAAGTTGGTGTGCCAAATTTTGAAAATTGGCCGCTCTTTATTCCGCCTCAATAGAATACACAATGCTATAAACATGTTGAACACACAATCCTATTCAATATTGCATCGAGGAGAAGAAAATTTAACGCGTTTAAGGCAATCGGCACTAAACGACGCACATAATACGAAACGTATATCTGCGATACCAGCGAGCTGTCTCACCGCGAGTGAGCATGCGGATGTAACATAACATCGTTTTTAGAATCCATTTGCCACAGTTGTTTTTATATATAGATATATAGAACCATTTAATATTCTTGAAATGAATTTAAATGAAGTTGAGAATTTTTTTTTAAATTTGGCATGGCATGCATACATACAAATATAACAATAATTTCCCTGGGTAAACTGGCAGGCCGTATTTGTTGTAAAGATCTGAATATCCTAGCAACTTATCTTATTGTCTGCAACAGTAACCTACTATTAAAAAATCCACTTAAACAAAAATATTGTTGCTTGCTTCAAATTGCTTTTACTCGTACACTGTCCCTGTTACAATTCTTCATTATCGGCTCCAATGATTGAGTATCTGAATACAATTGCGAATATGATACTTACTGTATTTGATTTTATTCAACGGTGAGACAATTACCTGACGAGAATACGGAAAAATGACGCTTTTGGCAATGAAACCTTGGCATGGGGTTCCATGGCATTACGCCGCCTGCCAACACGGTACCACCATAACTCTCAATGGTGTACATAATTCTGAAGATGGGAAAACCGATTTGGCACATTCTGTTTGTAGTCAACAAGATTTTTTTGGAGTAATGCAATAATAGGCATGCTGGTCACCTGATTATTTTGTAAATTGTTATTATTAGACAATCCTGTAATCGTCGAGAAGGTAGAAAGGTACATGTAGCATAGTATTCTTCTTAGACCAAAATGTGTCACCAGTTAAAAATAGTGAGACTATTTCCAAAAACCGGGTACATCCATCCAGTCTTACAACCACAACTAAAAAATCTAATTTGAATTCAGCACATCTTATTGGGCAGTCGCACTTGCAACCAAGATGGACAAAGAGACAATCCAAATTTTGTAAAAATTAAAATATAATATAATAATGTAACACGAACCATAACATTACTTTATACACTATTAAGACCAATAAATAATGTATTATTTTCTATCACAATTCTAATGCGGTATGAAAGAATAAACATGCAATAACTGAAGATTTGATATTAATGGTCGGTAAAAAGATAGATGTAGTTCAACACTAATTTATAGGGTAGCGAATGGCCTACGATCTCCGCCTACCACGTTTGTATCATAAGGTTAGTGCTTATAGTAGGAAAATAATTAGATAGTACTAAAGTAAATGATAACAAGAGATGTTAATTACGAAAACATGATAATGATCGTAGTAGGTATTGTCGAATTCGAATAACAGAAGATTCCCAAAAAGAAACTCTAGAAAACAAAATTCACGAAAAGGCACCTACGAAACCTATCAAAATAAAATTCCGGTACACCTAGTTCCGGTTAAATCAGAATGTTAAATCGGACGGAAGATCGCGCAAGCAATTTGGATTTATTGATGCGGCGACGGTCTCTTCAAATTGAATGCCTTTAAATATTTTCCCGCACGCTGAATGGAAATAGGTGTTGTTAGGTGAGCTTGCCAGAAATAGAATCTTATCGGAGATTTATTGAAGAGATGGCGAATGTTTTCGAGATTCGGATAAGAATCCTATAAGGATGTAAGCTCCTGGTAAATATTTGAAAATTTGTATATTTTATACTGATCAATGTTATTCAAAATTCTACGATATATGTTTATGTTTAAAAACACAATAAACGGTTCATTGGGCTCAAAACATCTTTGAATAAAACCCAAGGGAGATTCACGAGATATGAAAGTAGACTATTCAAATTTGACACATTTTTCAACAAACATCCCTTTATGCAAAAGCAACTCGTGTATGAAGTTCAAAGTAAAAAGCTATTTCGCTCGGAGCACACCAAAATACCGCATCTAGTGAGATCTCAACTTCCATTTAAACACCAACTTTGTGAAGAAAAACCTTTTACGCTAATATTACTTTTCATAAGGTAGAGTCAAAGGCATCGCAATTGAAACGTAAGTCCACTTAAAAATTTAGATCTAAATTTAAGTCTACGTTGAACTCTATAAATACCACGTTAGGTGACTAAATCACTATCGACGAGTAAATATCTCAATCAAGCGAGTAGAGCAAAGAGTGAAGAACACCATTGAAATGAAAGTAATATCGAAAAATATTTGTATGAAAGTGAAATTTGTTTATTTACAATTAAGTACTTTTAGTTCGAGCTAATAATAATCCATATAATTTGTAAAATGAACTGTAACATTGTGCCTGTAATCCCATAAGTGGTAGTATACGTCCACGTGTTACCGTCCCATGTGGAACATGAGGTGAGCTCATTGCCATACATCGGGCACAATTTCAAACTAGAACTTTTAATTGGAAAGTCTAGTAATAAAATCTTATAATATCTGAATTAGGATTTAACCCCAGGACCTTTCTATCGACAGTCGGGTTAACAACTCCTACTGTACGAGTAGGTACTGTTGGGATCTACTTCACAGGTACAAGAACTTAAATTTAATTAATTTAATAAACTCATACTCATCAATATTACATACGCGATAATAAAACCTGTATATTTTTATTAGGCTTCCGAAGCTCTGACGTCATATCTTTAGAAAATAATTACATATGTACATGAACAGCTTCATCATAAGGGAGTATTTTGGATTTAAAAAATATATAGGATTTTGTATTGAAAGTGAATATAAATAAAAAAAAATGTTTAGAAAGTAGGTTCAGAGTATAAGGATCGAATGTTTAAAACGTTCACCAGTCCACGATACGACCAGCCATCGAGTATTTCCTAAGACTGCATGCAACTAACCGCGGGAAAGTGGACACTTGTTCGTTCTTCCCTACAATTAGTCAAGAAATACCTACCCCTATCCAACTGTCAATCGACCAAGCCAAAGTCGACCTTAACGCGACAACATTTAGCATTCTAGTTTAGTGTGTGACATAAGGTAAACTACAGTTCGCCAGTCGCCGGTCGCCAGTCGCCATGCAGAACCGGCCTAAATAAAAAATTTATGCGATTGATTGAATACCCTGTTGTTATGGACATTATCGCAATGTAGGCTACGGCTTTTCCATATGACATTCCGTTGCAAGACCAATTCCGCGATTTTATGATGAAGGAAATGTGCAGTCTTCGAGCATTATGAAGCGAAGATATATATAAAAATTTGCCATTATAGTCTGCCACTGTTGCAGTCAGCTCAGTTATACTAATGTAACTGGGCTGTCGGCAACTGACAGCGAGTTATTTCAGTGAGGATGCCAAAGAGTATGTGCGTATAAGACAGTATAATTCATTCTGATGCTACTACATTGTGATACGGCGAACGATCGGGTCCGTACAAAAATCGCCGTGTACTCTAAACCTGGTCTTTAGGTACATGCCGCTTTCTTAAAACCCATATATAACAGGCTGATACTGATGTTTCTGTCTAATTGTTTGAGCTTTCGAAAGTTTCTGAAAAATTCTGTTATTGAAGTTAATCAACTGTTACTTAACAATATCATAATGGTTATAGATTAACCAGCTATTCTATAGTGGGACAGAAACGTTACTAATGAAACGTGGGAGTGTACTACACTGCTCTGCCTACCTCAGAAAGATTATGGTCGTGGTGTTACGTTGCTTAACAGTATCCTTCGAAGTTAAATTTCGAATCACTCACAGATTTTAACCACTTGTCTTATTAATCTATAGATCGAAGCTCCAGATTTAAACTTATCAGTTCAAATAACTTACAGAACTTTAGTTCTATGTAGAAGTGAATAAATTGAACAACTACTTGCCTCAAACAATCGTTATCATTAAGCGTTACTACATTCAAGTTTATACTTGAAATGTTTCTATCATTAGAATTGTTATAAGGGAGTAATCAAATATTTTTTGGCTATGAGATTATTAAAAGTAGACAATAGAAATGAGCAAAACATATTGATGAAAATGCGATCAGGAACTCCTCGCAATAAAGGTTCCTAAACAATGTTGATTACTAAGATATCTAAGAAATATTGGCAATAAAGATGCTGTCAATTTTTTGAAAATTGATGATTAAGACATCTTAATGTTATAGATATGTGACTAATTCATCTTTAGAATAAGGTCCCAGAATATCCTGACAACGGCTGAATAATCATTAAATTTACAATCTTTTTGCTAATTCATTTATCATTATTATAAAGGCTGACAAAATTCTAAGAATAACTTGTACTTTCAATTAAATTTATGATACAATTTGGGCGCTTAGTGCTTTCGAAGTTCTATCTAACGAGTAATTTTCTCTCTGCACGGCTGTGAAAATATGTACGTTTGTAAAACAAGCTACATACTCGTATATAGTTTCCCATTGATTTACGCATTCATAATAAATTTATCTTATAAATATTGTCACGTTTATATTAATTTAATTTTCTATGAAAAGCATATCCTAAATAAATGTTTGTTACTGAGTAACAAGGAAAACTTAATTTTTTTGGCTGGCTATATTCTTCAACAAAACATTTCAATGCGTTCCCCTAGCGACCTCCCTACCGTCGACTCGTAAATACTCATTACACGAACGATACAAGGACCGAGAAAAATGCTTATTCGGGCTCGCTCCCTTGTAAGTATATCATTATAATATATAATTGAGATTAAAAACTCTAGTGGATAAGATAGGCTCTTCTGAATAGACTGAATATTACGATACCATTACGGACGTAAGGCTTCGTGCACACGTACGCATTAGATGAATTCGTTGCCTTAGATTTTCTACTATCTACTAAACATTTATAGGATATTTCGAGTTTGTATTGACCATATCACGGCTGTAATTCTCGAAGAGGTAGGCAGCGGAGTGTAATGTACGCCCACGTTCCACCATTTACACTTTCGCCCCACCAAGTAATTGCACCACTCACATAGCATTTTCACTAAAAATTAAAAATTGTAAGGTACAAAAAGCAATTATACTTATTAATATTATTAGCTATTCATTCAGAAGTAAGGATTTTACAATAAGAAAACAAATATTTTCACAAACAATCATTTATTTACATTTTCCCACACTACCAGCATTAGCCACAATAGAACA
>DWEI01003004.1:0-13416 GCA_018245875.1 Mysoria ambigua | reverse complement strand
AAGTGCGGGTTGGCAGACTTCATACACCTTAAAAACAACCTCTTCGAGGATAACAAGCGTGAAGTTATGTTTGAAGTTACGTTATTGTAAAAATACTCGTGATAATACAAAATCGTTAAATGTCTAAAACTGAAATCTTCATCATTGTAGCTCAGAATTGAAAGAGCAATGCCAATTTAATTATCAGTTTCGTTCGATGTTGGCATTGTTCATTATTTTTAATAAGGCCTTGAGTTAAAAAGATATTGTTTAAAATGTGCAAAAGTGGCAAAGAAGCAGACTAGTTGTATGTATCAAGAAGCTGTTCTCACGCATCGAAATCTGTAACCAATTTCAACGATTAATTAATCAATTAGAGGATTTTAACATTAAATCAGTTCAATTACATTGTCTATAACACTATTTAATAGTATTATTTGGTAATAGTTTTGTTTGATATGTACTTGCATTAATATAGTCAATAAGAGTTCAGTGGAGTGCCGGTACTGGATTTTTTAAATTCAGATTTTGTAGAAGTGTCTTGGAGGGTCGAAATATATCCTGTGGATGTGACAATAGACTCACCACCTATTCCATAGTGAGCCCTGACCATAACTGGTAGTGTGCTACACTTCTGTGCTTACTTTTTCGGCGTTTACAGGCGACATGTTACGTGTTTTTATTATACAATAAGTTTGCACCGAATTATTAAAAAAAAAAAAAATTCATTTCAATTGAGTCTTTTCCAAGTTACATAATGTTTTATTGACTCCAATACATATTCATATCATCGTAATTCGCATGGTGTATATGCTTCTATTTCTACCGTACCCGCCTAGAGCTGTACCAATAAACCAGACGCACGTAGCCCGATGATTGGTGGAAACCACTGGATCGGAACCTGCGTTCAGATCTCGGATGATTACGATTGGATGGGTTTTTTGTGGGCACTTTTCACGGCGCGGCACATCGGCGGGCGTGGATCACGTCGCCCGCATCACGTAGGACGCCGAGTGGATTCCGTTGCTGGCTTTTGTCCTGAACATTCGATTTGTTGCGGTTACAGGTTGAGGTCGGCAAGTGGCTGAAGTCACGAGCATGACCAAAGCGAGTTCTAGTTTGTCCCTCACGCTACAGGCTCCAGTGTTTGGTGACGTCCGGAACGCGCGATTCGTCGCGGCTACAGGTTGAGGTCGAGGAAGTCACGAGTACGAAGCATATTTTCATCTTCTTGAGATGTCTTTTTATATGCTTTAGAACTATGTAGTTTGTTATGTATTTACTTTCTACGTTTTCGTTATATTGGAAGCACTCAAAAGAACTCGTTTTCACATGTAATGGCTTAGATTTAAAATTTCACTGCGAGTACAATTTTTATTAAAATTGTATCAGTATTTTGTAACCAAAGTATGAAAGTAAACAATTTACAGCTCAAATACAACTCGCTTCAAAAATGACTTACCTACAGCCATTTATAAATAATCGAGAATTTCGGACTTCGAGCCCGTGAAAATAATTGCCTTAATCGTGCATACTAAATATAAAATTAACTTGTAAATAATATACCTACTGATATTCGGTCGAAAAAGTTACGACAGTCCATCGATGTACGAAATCACAAAGTCTGAAGGTATAATGCAATAAGGACCCACGCACACTATTTATTTTATAAGTAATAACTTTATATAGTGTTCAATTAAGCGGGGAGTTGGGTATGGTGTACTGACTCAAGATACAATGATAATGATATCTTTCAATAAGTAATTAAGTTTTTCGGTATAGTAATAGACTCATCGTCTATTCTATAGTATGACATAAACGTAACTAGTGCAACGTGGGAATATGTTACTCTTCTGTCTACCATCTCGGGGATGACAGGCGTGATGGTAGTGTTATGTAATTCCCTATGTATTTATTTTTATATGTACGTACGTATGTTTGTTTAAGACCATTATTTTCACATAACGTAGAAAAGTTTCATACAGTGTAATGTCAAAAAAAATCAACCATTTCGAGCAATTTTCTTTAGGGTCATATGCAAAATAATTAATCTGTACTTGATTTCATACAATGTACAAACAAAAGTAAACAAACAATAGTAAATTAAACAGCTATTAAAGTAAATTGCAATAACACAGTGTCTGAAAACTTTCATTCATCGATCGTCTTTGTTCACCCTTCATATAAGGAACTTGTTTCATCACGATGCACCTACGAGTAATAATAAAAATATTTATAATGAGAAATGATTATAAATGAAAAACTGATAAAGACAATGTAAATGAGTTATTATAATAATTAATATTTTATAGGATAAATATGTAGTTTATATATAATTATATTGTTTTGTATTTAATACATTATTGCATCGATTTTTCTGTAATTTACAAGTGCATTTTACAAACTGCGAAAAAAATGGCTTACATGGTACGCCAACATCAGTTACTAAGCAATCGCTCAACAAACCATCATTGTAGTTTCACGCTTGTAGTTAAACAGATGCTTTATACAGCTCCCTACCAGTCTTGACCGTCGCCGTCGTGCACTTTTTATGTGCTGCTCGAATTTCACGTGCTCTTTGAACTGGTTTAAATGGATGTAAAAAAAACGCTCCACATTCGGATCGCATGTTCCATCGACATGTTGTATTCTATTTTAATTATACGCGGCACGAATTTTTGATGTTATTCATGAAAAATATCTGTTCTTAATTTTTTAATGATAGTGCACAGTGTTCAGTATTATTTGCCGTTTGATTTGCGATTCAAATATAATATGGTTTTGTTGTATTTATATATTTTTTATTCATTGAAAATTAGAAAGTGACCAAAATACTAAAATGGGCCTTTATTACCATTTTAAAAGCCAAAAAGACATATATCATTTGGTATTAAGTTAACGTTTCAAGTAATTGAAAGTTATCAATTTGAGTGACTAAGGCCGAGCACACACCGTCGGCTAGGGCGTCGCTTAGGTTCTTACTATTGTATTAAGCGACACTCTTTTGTAAGCCGCCTATCCTGGGAACGTTTTCGAATTGGCATCGCCGTCAAGATAATGATACCATGCATTTTAATGCCCAACGTTTCGCGAGGCTACTGGTGACGTCACCAGCGCTTCTTGTTGACTCGTGATTTACGTCTATTGCGTCGTTGTATTGATGTGTACTGATTTATGTGTAACAGGGCACAAAAAAGTATGTTGCGTTATAAGTTAAAAATTAACATGACGGCAAAACCTTTTAATTTCACTAATTTACTATTTCGGCAGAGTGGAAGGTAAAAATGTTAACAAAGTATTTCAATTTCCCTTAGCAAATATTTGATACATTATTTAGTTGCACAGTGCAGTATTCTGCAGACAACGGAAATATATACAAACAAAATGTAGGCGGATTTTAACAATGTCGGTTTTAGAATTTTATAGTCTCAAACGCACACATATGTTTGCGTATAAAGTTTTGGTTTAAAATGATTGTGGTTAAAATTGAATTATTATGGAGTAAATGGTGATTGAAAAATGATTAAAATGTATAGCCCGTCCGTTAAGCACCTCCGTACAATGGTCATCCATAGCAGCCCACAGAGGAACAATCGTCGGAAAATTAACTTCGTTTCGTAAACCGCATGCGCCACTTAAGGTTGTTCAGGTCGTGAAAATTAGAGCGAAAGTTGAAATCGAACTTTTGGTCCGGCGACGGGCGGAACTGAACTCTGCACGATCGAAGGCCTTTTAGTGGCTGTAGAAGGCGCGGTGACGAAAAGGCATGTGTATTAAAAAATATTATAATTTGCAAAATATTATTTCGCAAGGTTATATTTTAGTTATTTTTTTGTATCAATGGTCTCGTGTCTGCTATCACACCTCACGGAAACCGAGATACAGGTCACCTTTGTCTACACGCTCATATCTTGAATAATTCTAAGTTGTAGGAATCAGGAAAAACAGATGCCGGCAGAGAAGTCTACTCCTTCCATGTGCAGCAGAAACGATTTAGCTAACCGTTTCGTTCTGGCCATGATTGTTAAACGCGTTCTTAGATTTTTTCGTTTTTATCCGTGTTTTAAATAAGAACGGTTAACTCCAAAGTCCAAATAAAGATTATTGGAATTCACATCATTTAAATAGTATGACGGAGAGCTTCAAGTTTGTAGACTTTTTTATGCTTTTAACAAAGTTGTAAACTATTACATAGCACCTTAAGTTGAGAATCGCGCGATATGTTTGGAATCCCACACGCTCGGGTGGCAAAGTGAAATGAGAACCACTGGGCTATCACCGCCATTGAACTGTACGCGGAAACGCCATAACCATTGCCACTAGCGGTGACACATCTAAGGGCCGACCGCGCCCTCAATGCCTCATAGACCGTTCGTGGTACACCAGTATGTTAGATAACTACAATCTATCTCTATGTTTAATCTCTCGGTCAATGTATAAAAGGCTGCTAGGCGGCTTCAACAATTGTTTACCTATTTATAGTGAATTGTAGATTGGTAAGCATTTGAAGATATGTAGGTAGCACATGTTCCTTAAGTATATTATTTCCAGTATCAATACAAAAAAAAATGACACTTAATAAAGGCCGGTCGACCTTTTTACCTGTTTCCCTATTTATAGTAACTTATAGACTAGTAAGCATTCGAATACATATAGTACATATTTCAGTATCAATTAAAAAATCTTGATACTTAACGAAGGCCGGTCGAAAAACAGATGATAAACTAGACGCGATATGCATTACGATTCGCGGTGTAAAATTGCGTCACTGTCCCGCTCAAGGTTCCGTAACAAAATAATTATACTTAACAGTACATTTTAACGCATGATCCAATTAACGAAAACTGGACCAGTGCGCGCGCGACGCAGCCTTCTTAGGGTTCCACTTGACAAACCCGCGGTTTTAATGCAACGTGACTTGCATGATGCTTTACAAGGACCTTTAATTGAGAGCGTACAGGTGACTCATGCTGAATGTATTAGGATTTGTGTGCTGGATACCTGGATAGATTTTAAAATCAGTTGTAATACAGATTAGAGATGTAACGAATGTCACTTTTTGAACATTCGCGAACGCGAATGCAAATATTCGGTTTTTGATAGAAAATTTCTTAGACAAATTTGTTTTTGTTTGATTTCATTGGATTATATATTTTTTGTGTCAATGTTCTAATGAAAATTTAATTGTTAAGCTTCATTGCTCAGAGTAAAATAAATAAATGAATTATAACGAATGAAAAATTGAAAATTGATAGTGTGATCACTAGGTTTCTCCTTTTTAACGTAACTTTTTTGATTTTATTATTATTTTTTTGATTATTTTATTATTTTTTTGATCTGATATTTATACTAGCAAAACATCCGAATAAATTTTGCGAATGCGAATGCGAATATATAAAAATTCTATGTAAAAATTCGTTACATATATAATACAGATTTAAGAAAACATCGTGTAGAAACTTGCTTACGCACAGATTTCTCTGTAATATACCGCATGGTCTCTGAAATCTGGCAATCCACGCTTGGCCAACGTGGTAGACTATGGCCTCAACTCTTGTGATTTTCAGAGAATGCACCTGTCCAACAATGGAACTATCAGAAAAGTGTTCCTGAGGATAATATTGGACAAAAATTGTTACTTAATGTCTGTAGCGTGTGTTAGATCATTGGGTGTATTCAATTCAATTTATTATTTCAATGACCCTTTTAGGACGATAACAACCATTTATCTCTACAAATTTAAATCTAAAAACTGTATAATATTCAATAACCTCAATACTAATATTATATTCGTATGTCCAAATTTCGGTCATAAAATATGGCGTCGTGAAAAGAAGATTAAGCCTGCAAAAAAGTCATTGACGTAGGAGTAATTTAATTTGTCTTCAAGTTACGTCTTCAGTTATTGAAATAATTAGTTGTAGTGTAAAAATATATTTATTGCTGGATACAGTTTTTGTAAATCGTATTTAATCTGCGAATTAATAATTGCAACATATAATCAATCAGACTGTTGTAGCGTAGATCATTAGGACCAACTTAAATGACGTCTTATTTTTTTTTTCATATCGGCTACGCTAATATGATGTCGTTTTCAGGCTCACGATATTCAATATGTTTTTGACGTCCATGTGTTTGAAGAGCATAGTATATCAGCGACAACAGTCATAAACATTATTGTTCAATAAATAAAAATTATATTTCCAATGTACGGAACATTTACGAGTCGCGCGGTAAGGTTATAAGTCCGATCGATATTTACAACGTAAATCTTAAAATTTGTTACCCTTTACTTTCATAAGAAAGCAATAACTTGAACAAACTTTCAAAATGTCTACAGCAATTAACTGTCATATTATCCGTGTGTTTTAGCTTATTACATATGCCATTCCCGTTATGTTTGTCTCAACACTTTTTTAAATTCAAGATTTTTTAAACTAAATAAATATTCTCGCCATTTTCGTGTACGAGCAATTTAATCTTACAATCTACCGTTTAGAATTACTGTAGTTTGTTGGTCGTAGTCTTAATTACTAAATTTCGAGACCTGAAAACTTTTGAACAGACCACATTTTTAAAAATTGATATTCCGTGATTTGTGTGAAATTTTTAAAATTCCCTGATTGATATGAAATTTTTAAAAATTGATGAGTGTTGTAATTACTTGTAATAGGCTCATCCGCTATTCCATGAGATATGTAACTCTGTGTCCGATATTTTCTCTGACTCTTACAGCAGAAAAATATAGGCGTAATGTTTCGTCAACAAGGCTTGTGACAGTATTTACACGTTTAATATAACGAGACTGTTAGAAAGCAAAAATTGCTCAAAGCGTGCTACGGCAATGAGTGTGGCGGTGGCGTAAATTATATAACTCTGGCATGCTTGTAAATTTTATCGTAGCTTGTAAGCGCTATTCATGAGTTGCTACCGATGCATAATTCTTTCACCGGTATTACCGCTACGAGTTTCGTCTATCACCGCAACGTTGTGTCTGGAATTATCAAAACTTTAATCAAACTTTTAAAATAACAGTTTTTAATTAATTTTACCGCTTCCAACCGTCTGTTATATTTAATCTGCGGCGGTTTCTTTTTGGTCAATAATTTTATTCTGCACAAAAAATCTCCCTGTTACCAGAATGTACGATCTACCATGATTTTGTGGCTATGCATTAAAAATATAAACACTTACTTAATATGACTGAACCGTTACAAATGAGTTATAATTTTTATAACAAATATTTAAAGTTATAATATATATCTAATGTACAATTTGTACGCTTAAATCTAGCCTCAAAGTTGTACTTACAATTTTATCTAACTATTCTACAGTAGTTGTTGTTTTTATTATGTTTATTAAGTTTTTAAATTTTTATCATTCCATTGTTGAACACGTGACTACTTCCCTTAAAAGGTTCCCTTATATTCGACACATGGTAATTATTGTAAAAACAACATTTGGTTGTACATTATTTGCGTGAGGTAAATAAGGCAACGAAGGCTCTTTAGCGGCGTCAAGTGTCAGAGTCGGAACGGCTTATAGTATCGTCGTTGTGGAGATGTATCGGGCGTGTGCTGAGACACAGACGATTTATTTACAGCGGTTACCGATGTCGTACCGACTGAATGTTCCCCATCTATCCCTAGCAAGTAGCTTGTTGATTCTGAAAAGTAATACGTCTATAAAAAAACAAAATGTTTATGTTAATTTTGAAAGTAAGGAGATTATGTGAATGTTATTTTGTTATTAAAAAGTTGGGCTACTGGAATTACTTTATTTCTACAATTTTGTGGCGAAATTTGTACATTTGATTTCTTATTTTAATAGTTTTCTGGTCAATGACACTATAATTTCGCTAACATCTAAATACTTAACAGTAATAATAAGGTTAAAAAGATAGAATTGCAATAGCATTTCAAAATTCAGATGATAAACAGATATAAATAAACAATAATATTAATGATGATTCTGTTAGAGGATAATTTAATGAAAACTTAAAGAGAATTTCTGGAGTATTTGACTTGTTTTTCTGTGTATTTGACATTTTATATCTGTGTATATGACATTCATGACAAATTTAAGTTTTAACATTAGAAAATTACGAGAGTTTTGTTTGGATCTGGACGTTTGAAGCGATTTGATCGTTTCATTTTATATAAAAAATATTAATTTATGAACATGAAATTGGCATTTTCAGTTAAACATATCACATCTCACAATATAACAGTTTGCGTCCGCTCATATATCAGTATGTATTACAATTACTACTAAAGCCACTTCGTAAAGGGGATACTGGTTAGTAAATAAAAATCGTTATGCCTGTTACATCCGTGTCATTCGCCACTGTGTACGTACTGTACAGTCGGCGCTCGAAGGGCGTCTGCGCGCTCCCTGCGCACACCCGAAGCTACGCGGCCAGCGCTCCGGAGTCATTAATGCGAGCGACGAAACTGGATCGCGGCGGATTGACTGTTCGGTTATTTACGGGTCGAGTGGCGCGCGACAATGCTTCTAATTGACGTTTAATCGCGATCGCCCGACGACGGCTAACGAAGCGACCGGTTGTAGTCGGCGGCCAGGTCAGATGTAAAGTATTGCCGGATCAAATGCTAAAAATACCCCCGCACATTAGGTGTCGGTGAGCTATTTCTTGTTTTATGTGTCGAATTTCATTCATTTTGCGTTTTCAATTCAAACTCAATGAAACGCGATAATTATGTGTGGGAATAGGTGTCAATTAATGCGAGTCCTAAAGAATTTGGTTATGGATGCGTTGCTGTTTTTCAAGGTATAATACAAAATGTTCTCATAATAATTCACGATATAAATGGCATTAACAAATTAGATAATTTCCTTAAACGACTCGTTTAACGTCTTAAATCTATGTATGTAGAATATGTTATGATATTCTGCACTAGCTGTACCTTTGAAGACCGGTTGAGTGATTAATCAGTTTATTATATATTATCTTCTCATTTACCACTGTAGGTAGCATTAGATCGGGGTACAAAGATTTTGTTTAATCATTTGAATTGCATTATTTATATATTTTTCGTATGTAACCACAAAATTTCAACTTATCATTTTTTATGACGTCAAATATCATTAAGTATGATGCAGTTTACCGAAAATTAGAATATGGAAAAAACTTTCACTGAAATAGCTAGTATCGACAAGTCTATTTTGCGGACAGGCCAACGCCTGCCGGGTCCGTTAGATCTTTGCAAAATGACATTCACGCCTGTGTTTCCCAGAAGAGGTAGGTAGCAAAGTGTAGTATTCTTACATATTTTACGAGTTATGTATACGAGTATCGTTTCGTTATGGAATGTTAAAAGAGGCTATTGCTGTACATACATCTAGCACAAGAAATTACCCGATCGAACCGAGGACTCTATAACGAGTTGCGCGTTCCAACCACTCGATGAGTGAGGTAGTATTTAACGAAAATATATCACAACACCTGCTATAATTCACTTGTGAGATTTTCTCTATCATTACCTATGTGTTTTCTTATCTGCTAAGATAGTGTCAGTGAGTTACTAAGCGAGAGTTGAGAGGCTGTATTGACCCGCACAGGTGACCTCTCGCGTCGTTCACGGATGGATGGACCGCAATCTGCAAGGATCTTGCCGTACTGTTTTATATTTAATAAATCCTATCTAAATTATTCAGTACTTATAAAATATATTCACACTTAGGATATTATATATTGTTACGTTTTACAAAAAAGTGTACCATATCGCAAAAATAATCTACGATACGTAAAGGTGTTTACAAAGAGAGTAATGAATGTCACACGCGCGTCAGATCTGGAAGAATTGAGATATTAGAGACTTGGCGCTGTTTGTCTACTCTGTGAGTTTTTACGTGAATGAGTATGACTCTGAACATCTCTGAAAAGAAAGGTGTTTTTAACACCTACAATAAATATATAAAAATGAATATTTATTTTATTACATTTAATGTACTTTTGGTTAATAAAACAAGTTAATTTTACATAAGCTATCAAAAATTTTACATATCTACTAGCATTCAACATGTTTACAAAAGGGGCGCAATATTTTTCTCATCACATATGAATATCTTCAGTGTTAATCCAGTATTCGCTGACATCGCCTTAGCCGTCAATAACAGCAGCCACGTGACCGCGGTGGGCAGTTCGGTGCGCAGACGTACTAATCAGTAGGCAGCGAGACTTGCGTCACATACTGTACGGTGGCCTGAAAACACGAATTTTTGTGCAACGCAAGCAAACGTTCGCTCGGGCATTCTGATCAGCTGGCAGTGCGTGTCGGTGACGCGCGCCGTGACCCGCGCCAGGTAAACGACCCACGCTGGGCCAGTGCGCGAACGCCGTCCTGTATACACGAGGAAAGTTGATTTTGTTATCGCGAGCGCGTACTCTGAATGTTGATCGCTGTGGAGACAAACGATCGTGTGCATGTATTATGTACCGCCGAAGAACTTTGTGGTAGATTTTTTGGAAAATACGCCTCTTTTTCTTATTTGTTATGTTTGGTTTGATACATAGTGAAGATGAACAAAAACTTTTTGAAGATCTGATTTTTCATGTACATGAAGAAAGTTGGTTTTGTTATCGCAGGTTATTTAGAATGTCGATCTTAGTTAACACAAACGAGAATGGATACATACTTTCAATGATGTTACCGACCGAATTTTATGATCTACGTCTCTATTTTTTATCTAATTGACGTAAAATACGATGTACAATTCAAAAAAATTATAGAAGAAACTTTAATACGATTAAATTAAGTGCCGGCTTAACTCGCGTAGTCGCGTAGTATTGTGACATGGACCGACAAAAACATAATTTCACGTATATACACATTCGCAAAACGTTCAGTAGTAAAATATAAGTGTCGGAGTTATATTAAATTATATGACAGTATAAAGGCACTTTTTTTTAAATTCTTACGTAATCGTTGTGCAAAATAAAAATAGAAGTTATGAAATAAATGCGTACTTAAAGCCATAACTAAGTGACGCTTTTGTATCGCTTGCAGTATATTAAATAATGCTTTCCACTCGCTGACGACAACGTCCTATAATTATCACAGATCTGTGAACTCTACTGGAACTAGAACAAATGTCTAACTCTATCATTAAAATAAGACAACAACAAATGAAAAAAGTGTCATAAATAGTGCCTAGTGCGGCTATGACCTTACGCTTCCGGCCGCGCGGAGTGCGACAAAAAATTCGTAAATAAGTCATACATATTTTACGTCACAACAAGTCATCGCAACGTCGCGGCCCCGCGCGCCCCGCGGTGGAAAGTATTTAAAAAGGTGCAATTTCACGCCGAGCGCCGCCCAATTCTATTGTGAATCCGGTAATGGCTGCGATTATCCGCGTGTGCGTCGACGCAAACATGTCTGTCTTCGTTTCATCATGCGATAGTGAATTAAGCTGTCCAATTTCTCGCTTCAGGGTGCAGCGGCGGCGGCGTGGGGTTTCTGGTGGCACTTATGAAATTCAATTTGTGTTGACAGCTATATTTTAATCGTATTATTGTGTGGCACTCGACCACCTCGAAGGTAGAGCGGTTGCGACGGTTGCTTAGCGAAAAGTTTCAAGATCGAATTTTGGCTGAGGTGTCATTTTGTTTGTCTTGATATTCTTAGTAGTAGTTCAGAGGCCGGATTTGTGTCTGGTGTACGGTAATGGGTTCATCTCGTATTCCATAATTGGACGCATCGTATAATGTAACTGGTGAAACCTGGAACTGTACTACCTTCCTCTTCGTAAAAACACAAGCGTGATGTTACGCTATTTGTACATTCATCTATTTGGGTTAAAACGGCATTTTGTGGCTCCGTATCGTGTCAATGTTCAAATCTGCCTCACATTTTTATTTCTACTCATCAATAATTATCCGTAGTCGGCGTAAATGAAGCCGTTGTATTCGTTGTAATCAATCAAATAAACTGTACAACTTCAAAGAATCATTTGTGTATTGTCCGTTACATATAAAGAAACAATTACTGTAAATTGAAATACGCTATATTCATCGGTAAATATTTTTTTAAATATATCAATGAGTATGTCAATTTCAACGATTTTATACTTATGAAAAATTCTAGTCATTCCATAATTCTGCGTGCAATTTGGTAACTTATTTTGTGTTTAACTCCCACTCAAGATTTCGTCAAAAACCAAGACGATTTTCTAATTTTACAAATAATTATCATTTCAATTTGTAACTACATCATCATCGATATTTCATGTTTCCATTATTGGAAATCGGTTTCCTTTAATCCATAATCTATGCTCTGGCCAAATACGGGTTAGCAGACTTCACACGACTTCACAATGAGTTCAATATCCTTTAGACAATCTGCTATTGACACGAACCAAGTGTTCTCGTCGCTAATATCATCAATAATTCTAGAACTATCGACGCGTTGTATCTCAAATTTCCACAGCCACATAGAATGAGCCTTGGCCGGCGTGACGCGCGGAGCAAATACCCAATGCGTAGTGCGCAGTGAAAACGTCACATTCCTGCGACGGCCGCGGTATATCGGCGCGTGATGTGTTTACAGAACAGTTGCGGATGCCTGTCTGTGTGCGACCTTAGCGGGAAATAGGGTCGGGTTACCCGGCGGCAGCGTGTGGCACTGTGGTCGATTTTGTTTTTATTTTTATCTTACGGCATTAAATTTTAATAGTGGACAGCGCGAAACTTGTAAACATGCGGTTTTAAAGTAACAGAGTTACAAATATAAGAAACGTGGGTAATGTTTACAAAAGAATTCGTACGATTATAGTTAGTTAGAATGTGAAGTGTTACAATACTATAATTTAGGTATCGTTATCCAATGTTTTTGAAAATAAAATGTTCTGTATTCCTGGTCCTGTATTCTTTTTATGAACAAATAAATCTTTTTGGGCCAAATTAAGATTGAATCATTGGACACGTAGTTCTATCGACGTGACATGACACGCTTGTTAGATTTCTTCTATTTATATTGTACGAAATATGTATAATTCTAAACTTTGTATTAGTTATTAGCAAGGAAATTATTCAAACAATTCAAACTTAATAATATTTATTCATCCAGACAGTTACGAATTAACAATAATTTATAATCAAATCTACAATATTCTTAATACAACATTACACTTTATTTTATATTTAACTTACGCACATACATATTATAAAACAATTAAGGCTAATATAATCACTTTAACATTACAGTTAAGCATATTATAATATGTACAATTGGTATAATATAGACATAAACGTTCCTTAGTTTTTGGCGGGAAACCAACTAATTATCTGCTGTGCAATAGCGTCCTCGTTGGTCCTTTATTTTTTTTATTTTTACAGTAAACAGCCAACATTATAAATCACCAGTAACAAAGACATAACTATGAAAGTTATTTTATTTGAACTAATAAATATAT
>DWEI01003003.1:0-13416 GCA_018245875.1 Mysoria ambigua | reverse complement strand
TTTTTCCTTATAAATGTTCATGTTTATATCCACCTTAGCTAACAATATATTGTGTTTTTATTAAATCCATATGCTATTTTATATAAGCTATAAAAGATTTTTCCGACCCTTTTATCTTACCAATGTTGGAACACGAGTCTCCCCTTAGAATAGAAAGATTAAACAGTGATAGCCTATTGGTTTGAAATTCGACCTCTCACTCTAGAAACACCGGTTAAAATTCTAGCGCGTACCTCTTACCAAAATGTGCATTTTAAAATTAAATATAATTTGCTATAACGTTTAAGGAAAAACACCTTGAGGAAACCTACACACCTTAGAGTTGTAAAAAACGGACTTGGCAAGTGATAGACTGTGTCTTATAAAGGTTATATGTTACTAACATCGCAATTTTGCCACATGAAACATTTGCATATAATTACTTAATAGATATAGTTAAATTATCATGAAGTTACGTCACCATATACAAAACATATGACGAAGTTCTATCTATGGTCCTTCACGTCAGTGCGTAAAATTCTTCAACCGTACGTCCATGACGTCAATGTCATTTTGTCACATTGGCAATGGCATTTTGGCAGAAGGACATGAAAAAGGTTTTGTGATGCAATGTTATGAATAGTTGAAAAATTATATAATTAATAACTTTCCTAAACCGCCGTTTCAGTAAGTTCCAAATTCAGAATATATTTAACAATATTATAATAAAATTCAGTGCTATCACACTTATTACCACAGAACTTTTTGTATAATGTTGTTACTTTTGCATTTCTAATATAAACCATAGGTAGTGCCTTCTGTTTGGTGATTTTATTTTAATAATTGATATGTCTATTGACGTCTGAATTTAGGTATATTGTGGTCACGCTTGACCTTGCTCTTCACATTCGCCCTACAAATATACAAGATATTGTTTTAGCTATCAAGTCGCAATATAAGTGTTGGCCTACTACAACTACAATGAATAACGCATTCTAATATTGTTTTAAATAATATTGTTCATTATCAAATTCCTGTAAAACCAATACATAAAATGTGACTGCTAGATTTCTCTTAAAAGTTGAAAAACATCTTGCTGTCTCATCATGTTAATACTATCATATGCCAAATCTTAGGCAAGATCTGATATAGACATTACATTACACAAAGTGACTGCATATATATATTTAAGAGCTATCAGTTAAACAATGTTTGTAAATGCAGTAATCAATAAGTTCCGAAGGCATTACTAAAATTTACAGCTTACATAATTTTGTGTCTCATAAACAACTGTTTGTAAATTTTCAGTTCATTTCTAGATTTATTGGCTTTCTCAAACTCCAACCTAATTCTAATAAATTGAACTGGATTTATATATTGATAAATCTCCACACACACTTATATTATTCTGATTTTTATGAGTGACTGTTTCCAGGGTCCGAGAATCTCATCATGTCACAATCAGGTCCCATATTTGAGTACAAAGATGAATCTCAGGCAGCAAAGCTGGCACGGAAGTCCAAGGATTCACCCTTTATGATAATCGGTAAACTTCTTTAAACTATCTTATATTATAATTGTTAATATTCCATTAGTGATAGGTAAAATATTAACACTATGATATACTGAACTAGTGGTAAGACTAAGATATACTAATCATGATGTGAACTAAATATGCTAAATTGAAAGGAAACATTTTTTAATCAGCTATGCAAATTAGGCTGATAAATAAAAATCTGACTATGTGAAGTGTGATAGCCAGTCACCAGATCCCGAGTTGAAAAACCCGGTTACTACTGATTTTTTCTAACTGGAATTTCTAGTAAAGGCTCAGAGTCTGAATTTATGCTCAGTGCATGGCAATAAGACCCCTACGAATTCAATGGTGGGTCATATATGTAACAAGTATTGTGTATGTATGGAGAAACATGTAAGTTTTCTACAAATCTTTGCCTACGTCTTGTACATTTACTTTTACAGCAATATATGGATATACAAAAATAACAGGAAAATAAATAAAAATATAAAACAGATTTAGAAATGATCTTAGTGTTTTTTTAATTTACAGGTATTCTAGGGCTGATAGGAGTCTGTGGATTTGGTGCTTACAAATACAAGAACAGAGGTCAAATGAGCACCAGTGTGTTTCTCATGCAGCTCAGGGTGGCGGCACAAGGGACTGTGGTCTCCGCTCTCACAATCGGGCTCGTTTACCAGTTGGGATCGAAATATTTATTCAAGGGAGATAAAAAGGAAAATTGAAATTGTTTATTCACATCAGTTCAATTACTGGACTTATCATACATTGATCATATAAATATCTATTCATTAGTTAAAAAAACGACATTTTCCTACAGACTTTACCTACACATCTCACAATGGTACTAAATATCGAGGTTTACACTCATTGAAGGCAAGAATTGTAGGTATTAACAGCAAATAAATAGGCAAATGAGGACACACCTTTCTCCCAGATATCAATTTGATTTCTGCTTTAATTAATATGTATAGATATTTATTTCTCAATGTTGCTGATAAGTGGTGAATGTGAACCCTTAGTAAATTATATGTTGTAACTTTGTCGTTATTAGGGAAATTAATAATTATACAGTATTGTTATTAGAGAATCTCTGCATAAAAATATGTCAAATCTCAAAATCAATTATTGCAATCTCAGTTCAAAAATAGTTGGTCCATCCTAATTAAAAATTAATGAGTTAAAGTAATACATATATAATCATAATTGAAGTTCAGTTTACATTATGTATATTTTCTAAGTTATTATTAGTACTGTTTAGGAATTAATGTTGTGTTCTGTGATCTTAGCAAGTATTGCACATGCCCTAACTGCAAAATGCAAACCTTTTCACTTGAAAGTGATATATATTATAAAAAAATAAATTCGGTAAATGAAAATAATATAATGTATATAAGTTTCACAAACATCATTGAAGCATATAAATGTATTTTGTGATAAAATGTTTTGATGTGGATATAATTTAAGTACTTGAAAGTGTTATTTATTAAAAACAGCTTACATTGACTCTTCTTTTATTTAATTTTAAAAACCTAACAATAAAACGAAGATGCCTTCATAGCATCAAGTAAAACCATTGATGCAATCAATTTATAAAACAAATTGAGACAAGATTTTGATACAATATCATTGATTTATTCCAAACATACATTGACATAAAATTTACAATAAAAAAATCATTTAAATGCATCTTTGCTAAATTACAATAAAAATTCATAATAATAAATAATAACTTTAAACAATCAATCACTTTTACTATAATCAGCCAAACCCTTTCTCATTTTAAGACTATAATTTGGAATGGTCAGATCATCCTTGTCGGACGTGGAATGATTCTTGTGTGAATTCGACGTCACTTTAACCGATGACAAGTCATCCGCATTACTAAACAGTCCATTGGAAGTATTGGAGCTTGATGTTGAACGATAAGTCGTAGATTTAAAAATTTGCACCGGCGTTGAAGTTCTTGCTCTGTTATTGCCACCAATGGAATTATCCACGGATTTCTCCATTTCTTCCATCCTATGAGACATACGCTTTATTTCCTCAGGCATTTTCGTTTCAGACAGAGAAACGAACTCGTCCTCTGTGGCGTTTCTGTTAGATTTATTTGAGAATGTAATCTTTTTCGCCAATTCATTAGCTAAAAACTCCTTCACTGTCATTGAGTTTGTTAATGATGTCTGTTGCAAAGCATTTTTCGCAGTGTCATTTGTATTTCCACCTTGCAATTTCACTACATCCTTACTTGAGTTATTCAATAAGGACAAAATAGACTCCTTAGACAATTCTGTAATATCTGGATGGTTGAAACTTTTCATTTTCAATTGAGGCATACTAGAGCTAGATGTATTTGAGGATGAAGATAAGGCTAATCGCTCCTTTGTTTTTTTCAGCGTTGAAGAAGCCCAACCCATTCCTAGCCTCTGAAATGCATGTTCCAAATCAGGGTTGGACGAAATACTTAAAGACTCAGATGTCTCTGCAGCATTATTGCTTTTATGTTGTACCCTTGATGTTTTCTTGTCTTTTTGTGCTTGTGACAAAGCTAGCATTGATAAAGTGGATTCTGACGAAACTGTCGTAGATTTTCCGTTTGATGTTGTCTCAAATCTAAATGGTTCACTAATTAAATTTCTCTTCAATAGTTCAGCCATTACATCGGGAAGACTTGCCTCTGAATGCAGAGAACTAAGTTCATCGTTAATGTGTCCATCTCTTGAAATTCTGGTAAGAATGGATCCATCATCTGGATCGTCAACATTGTGTTGTTTTGCATAATCCTGTAATGTGACAAATGGCTTCAACATTACTTCATTGAATTGGCTTAAATCCAACATTTTTACTTTAGATTCATCAGATGAATCTGTGGATGTTTTATATTTCTCTTTAGAAACTTTCACCTTTCTGATAAGTGTGTGATCGGCAGAGATATTTTGAATTTCCGTTTTACCTTGTGTTTTACTCTTTTTAATTAAGTTATAATCTTCCGTGCTAGGAGTATTTGATCCGTTATATTTTTCATCAAGGCGTGTCGTATGATTTCGAAGTTTTATACTCATTGGAGAATCAACTTCAACTACAGTTGACAATTCATGTGGGATGACGAAATCATCGGCTATATTTTTTAAATTAACTCTCATTAGTGCCGGCGGCGGTTTTCCTCTATTTTTGACGTTCGGCTGTTGCATATCTATATTGGATTTTTCACTTACTGCCGAAACAGACACTGGGGAAGGAGTTCTATATGAATCTGGTTTAGGGATGTCTATCAAAATTGGCACGTATGCCGACGAAGCGGCGTCGGATTCTTTCTGCGTATTAGGAGTCGTTGACAGAGGAGACAAAGCGTCTGTCAACGTTTGAAGCTCAACAGTTGGATTGAACACATGAACTCTGTTATCATTTGCCTGTACATTTTTCTCCGATTTTTGTTCCAAGCTGGATGTCGAATCCGAAGTGGAAATTTGACTATAAGCTAGTGATTTATTTTTCCTAACTTCTTCTAAAACCTTAGCCAGATTAGACAAACGTTTAGTACATTTGTCAGTTAAATCTGCAATTTTCTCCATATTTTGAATTTTGTCTTCGGCCAATTTCATGAATTCCACTTCACTGTCAACGTGATTAGTTTGTGTTGAAATACTTATAGGTGGTGTAGAAAAATTTCGGCGACTCAATTTTGCATTAGATGCATCTGATTCAGAAGACTGACTTGTAGTATTTGCAGCTTTATGAGAACGAAACATATAAGACTCAGGACCACGATGCATTTCAGATTTCTCTGCATTAATTTTAGTTAATGTCTTAGCCATTTTCACATTATCTTGTTGCTGGTAGTTTTTGTTACTATATTTATTTGTATCCGAATTAGAACTGGTTTTTGAAAGACATGCGTTATTTCTTATGTGTCTCTGGGAAGGTAAATTATTGATGTCAGAATTTGACCTTTCGGTGGTCTGCCTTTGGTGGCGTTTACTCACTCTTGAACTAAGGTATAGGGGAGATGTAGTAACAGTTGTGCTTTGAGTTGATTGACGTCGATTTTCGCTATTTGCTTTTATAAATTGCTTCGAAATATTAAGTGACTTCACTTTATGTACACGTCGCTTTCTGCTCAGTTTGTGCAATGTTTTCGTGTGCTTATCAGTTTGACTTGCGGTAGATATTGCATTGCTTGTCGAGACTGTTTTCCGTTTCTCACTATTCTTTATTATCTGCTCTATTAAATTTTTCTTGATTTGTTCTAATGAAATTTTATTATCAACTGTCCGTCTCTTTTTGTCTACATTACTCGGTACATCAACAATTGAACTACCAGGCGTGGGCACTCCGCTGCACTCTTGATTCACAACCTCAATCGCCTTCAACCCCTCCTTATTGAGAGCTAACAGTTTTTTAACGTAATTTTCAATTACAGGATTCAGATTTGCTCTTTCCGTTTTATTGGTTACACTACGTTTTTTACCAGATAAAGTAGAATAATTACTTTCAGTGCGACCGCGTTTATTTTCACTCAAACTTCGTTTGCACTTTTGTCTACTACAAACATTTCGTTCTGAATGGCTTCTACACTTATGAAATCTTCCATTTTTGTCTCTTCTTGTGGTTTCAGTAGCCCGGTCTGTACTTCTAGTAGTGTTAGGGGGAGTGACGGCTCTCAGCTTATGTTGCTTATCGCACTTCCGGTGCCTGCAAGTTTTGTCGTCCAAGCTCGCCGAATTCAAGTTACTCGACTGTCGATCGTAAGACTCGCCATTGCTTACGGAGTAATCTTTTTCGAAGTATCTCGGTAAAACTAGGTCAGGTGGGCTCATATATGTTGTCGATGTCGACGAACTGAGGTGCATGAACACAGGCCTGGGTAGTGGAGAGCTGCGCGTGGTTTGTGTGTAAGTCGACGTCGCCGGTCTCGGCGTGGGGTCCGACTTCGGCACGTTGTCCAGAATCGCAAAAGAGTCGCGAAACGATGTACTTGAAGCTTTGTCAACTTTATCGCTTTCTTTCGGAGCATCCGATCTCGATGTGTCTTGCTTGTCACTTTTATGCGATTCTGTTTGTACGTTGTGATTATTTTCTTCATCTGGAACGATCTGTTGTACTTGCGCCGTATCAATATCCGATGTATCGGCAGGTGACAACTCTTCTTTTCGGGGACTTCCTTGTCGAATATTTTCACAGGAAATTTTGGGTGAATCGGTTTGACAGGGTACTGGCTGAACAGCAATATTATGTTGATCTAATTCCTTCTTTTTAATGTTTTCTGTTGTTGTGCTGCTCTCCACAGCAACTTTGTCTTGGTCCTTTTTTCTTAATTGTATCACCACTTCGTACGCAGCATCTTTCAGAAACCCGGATGCACCTACATAGAATTTGCCCGCGTCTTGCCCACCATCGTCAACAAACTTAATGTAACCGCCATCAGATGGGGCAGCATTGGCTTTGTCGTTAAGTGCAGTTTTAAACGAAGATGTCGAGGTAGCAGCTGATGAGTGCCTCTCGGAATGCTGGAGAGTACTCGTACTTTTACAATTACAGTTCTCCCGTGCCTTTGCAGTTCTGACAAGAAAATATAGTCAGAATCAATATTAACATTACATATTACACAGATTGTAAAGTGCAAAAGATAATACAAATATTGTGCTTACCTATTTAAGGGGATGTCTTCATTATTTTTAGCAGCAACACCATCTGAAAACATTATAATTTGAAACAATAATAATCCATCTAAAAATAAGGTTATACTACAGACTCGACTGGATTGTAGATTGAAAATCGTTTTCAAAATGAGTAACAAGTGACTAGGTTATCTCAGTGAGCATAATTTGAAGACATATATTGTAAGAAACATTTGCTTATAATATAAATGCTTAATATTGGCTATTACAGTTAAACGGCAGGTTTTAATAGCGAATATAAAAAAAACCATTAATCTATATCTTCATTGATCTCTTTTTGGGAGTATAATTTAGTATTTAAAGACGAAATTCATATCAAGCAGTAGTTAAAGAAGAACAGTGCATAAAGAAGTATTACCTATATCATGAGACATTTTTTCGCAATTTGTATTTTTGCAATAAAGTCGGCTACATATTCCTTCTTGCTGGTCATCCGTGAAATACATCGATGCAATATTGTCCCTGAAATAGACAATTACCACATTAATATTGACATTCTTATAAACTCTTCAGCGCTCGTATCAACCTAAGGTGTGCCATGTCAGTCCAAATATTTACCACCAGGGCTTGCGTTGTGCCGAAGTTTGCCACATGTCCACATTGGTGTAACACTTCAATACATTGCAACACAATCTGAAGGAACACGGGATGGGATTATTTGGGAACGAGGTAGTAAAATGTGCACACTCCAAACAATAACTCACCCGTTCGCACTCACACTCTTGTACACTCCTGAAAAACAAAAATTTATCTCATAAAACACATACAAAAATATTTTTTATTAACAGAATCTCAAAGTCTGAAACCATACCTTCTCTCAGTTCAGCAAATGAAACGTTATTGGCGTCTACATTGCCGGTATTATTCTGATTATGTAAATCTTGTGCCTTCGGTTCGGAACAGTTAATAAAATTATTATTAACTTTCTCAGTTATTTTCTTACTGAGTACCGGCTTCTTTAGTTTAGATTTCTTGCTCTTTTTAGATTCAATTACCTTGTAAATTATAATTCTTTCGGCGTCGTGATCCACTGCATCAGTTCCTGCTTTACATTTGGTCTTATTATCGACTTTCACTCGCAAATTCTCTACTGAACTTGTATCAGTGTCAGATGAGGAATACACTGAGTCGTTGCTGATCTCTTGCACTGTGATAGATTCTTCGTCATGTTCATTACTCACATCCTTAGTAGGTGGTGTGTGCTTGTGCCGAGATCTGTACTCATGATAAGTGTCAATGGAGCTAAATTTCACAGTGTTGCCGCCGGGCTTGTCTTTCAGTGTGTTGGGTATAGAGTGTATGGCCAGACTGCCATCACTCTCGGGCACCGGCAACCACGAGTACTGAAAGTCTCTTTTCACTGTATTTCTGTTTACATCATTCTTGACTGGTGATTTTGATTTGCTTCTATTTTGATCATTTTTTGCGGACTTACATTTTCCGTGCTGAAAATAAATGAATATAAAAATATTTGCTGACTGCTTTGATGGTTGTGTTGACTTTAGTTGCAAGCGCACCTGCCGATGGAGAGGTACCGGGTCCAATTCCCAGGTCGGGTGCTATTGGATTGTACCAATTTTGGATTTACTGATAGTGACTCGGAGTCTGTCATTATGCCTTGTGTGTTGCAATAGGCTCATCACGGATGCCATAGTGAAATAAAATGTAACTGGTAAAACGTGGGAGTGTACTAAACTCATCCGTCTACTTCTTCAGAGATTACAGGCATGATGTTACGTACAGAAAATTGTAATTTAATTAACCCAAGCTATTGTAAATTAAGTTTATGACAACTATTATACACTATAAAATTAGGATTGAAAATTAATTAAAGTCACTTTTACCTTACAATGATGTCTTCTACACTCCTTCTCTATTTTCCTATATTCTTGTTGCAACCTTTTCTGGTGATTGTCATCCATTTCTCGCATCCGTTCACTGTCCATAAACGCAGTCCTCTAAAATGTCCAATAATGGTCTTATTTAATAACCAGCTATTTGTGACATGGGTTGATTATATCACCTGACTGAACCAAGCTTACAGCATTTGAAGACTCGCTGCAGACATCTTCCCCAATAAAGTTTCATGTGCAAAGCAACAATAATATAATGAAGAAAAGCAAAATTTTTTATACTCACAACAGATCTAGATGGCTTTTCCTTAGGCAATGAGTTCAGAAACGCTAATGTCTCTCTGTAGTCTTTGTCAACATTCTGCTTTGACACAGCTATCCTGCTTCTAGCCTCCTGCTGCACTTTGTGACGGGCCTTGTTGGTGTCCTCGGCGGTAGAGATCTCTCTCACAGCTTGTGAGTAAGCATCGTCGTTAACACTCTCCTCGCGAACAACTATGTCATCAAGATTATGCGGAATGTCTCTCGTGTCCCTGGTATTGTGATCGTATATTGTTACAGAATTTTTTTTACTCAGTGCAATATTACGTTCCATTGATTTACCAGATCTGTCGATATTATTCGATCTACCTGAAACTTGATTATAAAAAATGTTTTAATATTGACAGCAGTAAACGTTTACAGATGATAAGCGATAATATTCAAGCAAAATCATGGATTACAAAAAAAATCACATTTACATTTGGATCTAACTGGACCATATTGTGATATATTTTAATAATGCATATAATGAAAAAATAAAATCAATTAATAAACTTTAGTAAGCCTTCTATGACAAATTAAGTATAAATATGAATTGATACTCTGAAAAAATCAATTTCACAAAGTATGTCTAACTATAATTGTAAGGTAAGTTCCAATAAGGCTATATAAAAATGAATGAATACATGAGTCTGCCCGGCTTAATAATTAATAATTAAAAATGAATGGCTTCTAATGAACACCACTATATATAGGCAATGTGAATCTATTCCTATCACCTGGAGTTCTTTGCTTTCGCTGGTGACATTGACTATGGTGAGTCCATGTACAATATTTAGATCTGTCAAAACTCAAAGAAAGGTTTTTTAATGTAGAACGCAAAGTCGACGACTTGTTTAGTGAAGTCATATTTGATTTATATTGGCAATGTCGGTAACAGATCTCATTTTTATGCGAACAAAATTCACAAGTCTTTTCGGCCCTCCAATGGGGCACTGGTATAACTTGTTCATCGAGGACATGACAAATATCAGTATATACACTACCATCTGTTCTCGACGCTCTCATTTTCAACAGTGTCTGTTTTATGCCCTGTAGTTCGTCTGGACTTTTTCTCTGATGGTTGACTGTATCGGGTTCTCTCAGCCTCAATTGCCTGTTCTGGAGGTATTCCGACACTAATGTTAAGGAAGGTTTCGTAGGTAGCTGACAGTCTGGAACAGTTGTGATACCACCGCGTAAACTGGATGGCATTTCATCACTTAAAGCAAATAAGTTGAGTCGTTTGGTTTTGTCTATTTTTTCTACATTTTCATTGAAGTTCTTAATGCTGCCGTCTGTTGGTAAGGATAGTGTCGGAATATTTGGCTGCTGTCCAGCCTGTGTTTCTTCAGTTTCCCACTGTGTAGCCATATCATTCTTGGTCAAAGCATCAGGATGTTTCCCAGGAGGTAGTTCTGCATCACCATTAGTCTCACTTGCTCCCTTTTCGTTGGTGCTAGTGTTTTTATCTTGCACTTCATTGATGTTTTTTGAAGAAGATGATTTCATCAAATTATTTGCCACTGAGGCAGATTTTTCACGACTCAACACATTTGCGGCTTCCCTGTAAATTTACAAAAACTATATATACCAACTAATAATTATATATACTAACTGAAACAAGAATCCACTGTGAAGCTTAATTGATTCTAATTACATTTGAATTCAAACACATGTCAACACATTTGTGAAGTCGAGCTTTAATCACTCATCAAATTATTATCTCATTATGTTATATACAAAGAAAAAGTTGTATACACAAAATTATATCCTGAAAATGTAGTGCAGTCGCACTTCGGACACTTATTTGAAAAGAAAAGGCAGAGGAATGCAGAACATTCCCACAATTAACCAGTTACGTTTATGTCCCACTATGGAATAGGTGGCCAGCCTATTGCCATGCATCGGGCACATATCCAGACTCAGAACCACTATTAGACCTGGGAGTCTAACCCAGGACCTCCCAATCGGCAGTTACACCTACAACCATTGAGGCAGTCAATTCTCACCAACTAATAACTCAACTAAATAAACACAACTCGAAGAAATCTATTCTATACCTATTCTGGAATTATAGGTGTAAGTTTTGCAAAAATAATAATGTTTTTGTACCTTGCTTGTAATTTCCTATCCAATAATTTCTTTTGTTCATCTAACTTTTCTTGTTTCTTCTTTCTCAATTCTGCTGCTGCCTCTTTACCGCGTAATTTAGACAAGTCTTTCTTCACTGGTATCTCTGAAATGCGTGACATAAACATACCTTTAGAGAATTAAATATAATTTTAGTTTAATATAAACAGTATAAATGTAATAAGCTATTTCTATATGAATACGTAAAAAAAAGGAATTTCTTTACATAAATATGGCCTTTATTCTCCAACCTGATAATAAAAATATTACTATTGTACAAAGTTTATTTACCTTTTAGATTTATTTCGGAAGCATTTTTGTGGCCAGCCCCAACATTGCCCAATTGTTTCGAATACAGTTGCTCTAAACGGTTCACCAGCTGCTCTTGCCGCTGTAGGTATATCTTCTCTTTGTTTGAGTCTATGTTTGTAACATGCCTCAGCTGTTCTACTTTAGCACGTTTTCTAATTTTCTTTGCTATATCTTTTGATTGTTCCCTAACCTAAATAAAATATATAATTACATATTTTCAATAAATAAATATAACATTCTACCTAATAACCCAAGAATTATCAGAAAAGAACCATAGAATACTAAACCTGTTGAAGCCGCAACTTTCGAAGCCTAAGAAATTCGTTTGTTTTTAAATTGTCACCCTTAGAAGTCATTGCAACATTTGACGGCTAATAAGGAAATAGGCAGATACTTTTAATATACATAAAAACTGGTATGTTTAAGTTTATACCATAAAAAAATATTTTAGACATAAAACAACGAAAGTATTTCAAACTTTACGACAGAAGTCACAACGTACTTTCATCGTTTCGATTTGGATTCCGAAACGTCTGATTGACATATAACTGTCACTAGCATAGATAAGACATAGCACTTACAGTCCATGAAAAGAGTATCAATAAGACAAAAGTCCATAAAATTCTGACCGATTGTATTTCATTAATACTAATATAAATTCCGGAATAATAACTAAACATATTTAAATCTAAATTTAAAGTGACTAAACGTCAGCAGACGGCAAAGGTTCTGGACAGATCATGTTTGAATTATTACTGAGATATCATTACCCAATACTTAATTCATTTTTGAAAGAGATGTCACTGTTCCAATGTGGTTTTCATTCTACAGCTGTTTTGTTCAAATATCCCAGGTTTCCACGAACTCGTGACATTAATAATTTGCACTTTCGATAGTTCATTTCTTATATCATTTGAATTACTAGTAAAATACAAAACGTAACTTCACGCCTGTAATCCCCGAAGGGATAGGCAGAGGAATGCAGAACATCCACGATTCACCTGTTACGTTTACGTCCCACTATGGAATAGGTGGTGAGCCTAAATTAAAATAGAACACAATTACTCAATTCCAATTCATTTTGAATAAAAAAGAAGGTTCTAATATTGATAAATGTTTAAGTTCCGCAGTTTCCATTATCTAAATACTTTTAAATATCGTCGCTCTGAATATATTTAACTAGATGTGCTCGCGGCTTTACTCGCATGGAAATCAGTATATCACAAAATTTTTCCCGCATAAATACCAACCTCGTGGGAACTCTAAGATGGAAAGTAGATTATATGTTGCTCCACAGAGAAAAGAAACAAATCAAATACCTAGAATAAAAAAGATGACCAGGCGAGCTAGAGGGAAAATCGAGGCGCGTAACACGGGCGCCATGTCGGCATATCCTACTTACTTAATTTGGATAAGGATTACTATCATGTTTATTAAAATTAGAACACCTTCGCAAATATTGTATTATTTAAGAACTATTTTGTCAACCATATAAATGGTTGTAGTGGGTTAACGTTAAAAGCTAAACATATGCTGTCGCAGACTTCTATTTAGAACTTTTAGAGGGGAACAATTTTGTAATACATGATTTTTGAGTAACTTTCACCGTTTACTTAGCGCACGC
>DWEI01003002.1:0-13418 GCA_018245875.1 Mysoria ambigua | reverse complement strand
GAAATTTTACCAGATTTTCTAGTAGAAAATTTACTAATTAGAAAATTTTGTAGCGTTCGACCCGGGAATCGAACCCGGGGCCTCTCGATCGGCAGTCGAGTCGACTATTAAATTATTTTTGTTTATTCTTAAATAATTACAAATAAAATACAAAACAGCGTACAAAATTTGGAAATAAACGTTGCTTTTATATTCAGATTTTCATGGTGAACCTAACATACAATAAGATTTTTAACACCGGTCTAAAAGTGATAAAACTTTACGCTAAAATGTCAGGTTACATGTATTAAAAACACTAAATCTTATTGAAGACTAAAATTTTGCAACATCCGCTTGTACATATCAAGACAGTGTTGCCAACGACATAACAAAACGTACTTGATTCACATTAATCGTAACAATAAAAATCGTTTGCATGAACGATAATGACACGTACGAGCCACGGTAACCTAGTTTTCCCGTGATGTCGACTGAAGCAGAAA
Source organism: Mysoria ambigua (assembly GCA_018245875.1). Taxonomy (NCBI): domain Eukaryota; kingdom Metazoa; phylum Arthropoda; class Insecta; order Lepidoptera; family Hesperiidae; genus Mysoria; species Mysoria ambigua. The sequence goes on along the minus strand of DWEI01003002.1, from coordinate 12,936 downwards.
AGTAACCCCTTAGCAAACGAGTCATAATCGCACACTACATCTCCACTACGAGTATGATTGATGTAAAATGCATGTTAATATTCATGAGGTGTTACCACATGAAATTTACTTTGTCGAAAACGAAGCCATGTGCGCTCAGTGCGATGCGGTATGTGGAAAAAGTTAACGACGACCAAATGACAGCCCCTGTCAAAATATATAAAGATTCTGAGACCCATATATAAATTGTCTTTCGTAAATATAAACGATGATTCTCTTTATAGTTTCATGGCGTCCATGATACGAGTATTATGGTTAATTGATATTAGTTGTCCTGGTTAGTTATTTGTCCTCGATACTTATAAACAATTTAAAACCCAGTACAAACTATTTAAGCAGCCAGTTTACGAGTATGCTATGACATCAGCTAACGAAATAAATATGCATGTACCAAGACGTTAAATGTTTGTTATAAAGAGAATTTATTTACGAATATTACAGATCTGTAAGGCATCTGTTATATCTGGCATTAGATACTCTTTGCATATCCCGTGCGGGCCCTGACGTTAAGATGTGTATGTTGACTTGAAATATTATATATTGGTTTTAAATCTGTATATTATTCAATGTCTGCAAAAGCTCATTAAAAACATGCCGCCTCCAAAAAACACAGTTGTTTTCTTACATTTCGTTACGATTTTGCTATAATAAAAATACTTCTTGGTTGTAATTAAAATGAAAAAGAAAATCAGTAACGCACATGTGAGATCCACTCGATAAGGGCTTGAGGAAATTAAAGAGTTTTTCATTAATATTTCCACCAAATAGCTCCGTGGTCAAAAATTCCAAGTCCAGACGCGGCGATACCGGATTGACTGTTTGTCAGTCAACGGAATTTTTTCTAATGTACAAAGAATAATACTTAGTTTGAAGTGCATTGAATCGCCTTTCCCGGATACTACTTACATGACAAGGGTTGATAACCGCACCTACAATTAAGTAGTGCTTTTGGAATTACCATTTAATTTTAACTGTATTTGTCTAGAGGCATATTATCAAGCGTGTCCATTTAATTATAAGCATTAGCGCAGTGATAGTTCAGTGGTTATGGTAACTTCGAAAACTTAAGGTTTGTACTTCAATTCTTGGCGCATACAACTTATAAATCAATAGATAGGTAAGTTGTTAAGATTAAAAACCAGTTTTTGTAACCCCTTGACGAAAACTGTATTCTATTTGAAGTAGGAACTTGGTTAATTCGTATGTATGGCGGTAGTCCGCTGTTTAAGGACAGTGTATGGCTCGATGAAGACGATTAATCAAACAAAATTATAGCTAATTTGATTGACTGTCTCGTTGGTTGTTTTGCTCGCAAGACTAACTGCCGATTGGGAGGTCCTGGATTCTAATTTCAATAATTCTAAAAGGGCAAACTCGGGATTTCGATTTGTGCCAGTATATGGTAACAGGCTCATCACCTGCTCCATAGTGGGACGTAAATGTAACCGTGAAAGGTGGGAGTGGGAGTACTAGGAATCTGTCGATCGAATTCAACCATTGGAACAAAGTACGAGGCGCATTGTTTCTTATGACAGTTATTGTTAGTCTTTAGTTACCGGTATTTATTGTCATATCAATGTATCTAGTAACACCATTTTACCGTCACAAATTAGCAACGACAAAAGAGCGAACAATAGATAATAGACTAAGTTGAAATTTGAAAACGATACGGTGTTAGAATTGTTTCTAGCCTGAAACAAATAGAAAATACTTAACAAACGGTACAAAAATTTTGTCTATTTTCGTTTATTAGCAGATTTATTTTTTATATAATTTATACAATTATATTTAGCGCTTTCAATTTATTCTTCAAACGTTCGCCGTCGGAGTGGCGAACGGACTCGAGTCGCGTGGTGGTTAATTAGCTGGTGGTTAAATTGTTATGTAAATGTGCACCGCACCCACTCGTGCGCTACACGTGTGACCCAATGACTGCCCGATTTGTTCCACATCCATACGTACGTATTATTTATTAACACGACAACTAACGCTTTAAGAATGCGAGGTGATAACTTATATCCCGACCGTGTATTTTTATGTGTTAGGTAGTGGTAAATTTTGAATTGCGAATCATGTTAGTTTGACCACCTTTTAAGGAGTTAATCCGCGGGGAATCCGATCCGAAGATCGAACCCAGGTTGTCCCGTTTGGCATTTGCGTTTGTGACCATTTGACCATCGAGGCAGCTCATTTAATAATAAGGGATTTCCTCGCGATATTTCCATACAAATGAATCTAACATAAACTAGGCAGATTCAGTGCTATGGTGACCAGATACTCGTAGTGGATAACATGCATACCATTATGTAGTAACATAGATTAACATTTTTTGCACCCATAAGGTAAACAAATACATGCACTCGTGATACAAATAGCTGTCCTGAGGGCGGAGTCGAATCAACGACACGCCATCAGACAGTTACAGTCATATAGTTATAAACATTTACAACACTACATGAGAAAGACACAGGGAATGTTTACGACATAACCAAATACACATATCGAAGCACAATGCACATATTACAAATGTAATCTTTGCTACACGAAGATCCGTTGAAATCATATCTAAGCACAGCGCATTATCCTGCGCCGGCGAGGTGCAGGCAGTGCAGCGGGTAGCAGGTATCCGCGCACGCACGATAAACCCGCATGCGAAAGCAATTCCCCGAAACACTTCATACGTCCACCGGACATGCGATCAGCATTCGTACAAACGTGTTGCAAAAAACGGTTTATACTCTAATTCCGATAGCCGGCAGCCACGCGTCTTGTCGCAGGCGGGCATCGCGTTTGCGAGTATGTTGCCTAAAATTCAGCGTACACTGAAACTTTCTAAACATATCTTCTCAAAGGTCTGTATCCTGTTTTATGACCTGTGCCCACTGTTCACTGTCTCCATTCTTCTCTGCATGTTAATATTAGGAGCCAGCTAACCTTTAATTTCTTCGGTGAATTTTGATCTATTCTATACAAATATTTCCCCGTCTTACAGATATGTTCCACATATGATATAAATATCCGTAGCCGTATTCCATGTAGAAGATAGGTCGGCCTTGTATTTTATAGTTTTCTAGCAAACGGCGAGATACCGTTTGATAGAAGAATAATATACGCAAAATAATATTCGCGTTACTAATAATACTAACTGAAGCTATAGTGTAATACAGACATGCAAACAGTACATGCAAACATGTAGTTCACCCATGTATCGCATTTATTGTATGAATTTAATAATAATCATAAGAGAGATTCGTGTTCAAATCATTTATGCTTAACCATAACAATGTCATGTTACTACGAACATAGATTTTATTATATGAACATTTCAGATAACATATTGTAACATCAAATTTCAAGACAGACATTTCATTTAGGTTGAAAAAATCAAAAAGAGAGTTTCTCAGAATGCATTGCGCTAATTGCTTTTCAAAAAAGATTCAATAAAACAGCAAGTGCACAATGAACATACGATTTAATGCTTCTTTCCTTCGATTGTGTTTAAGGTAAACTATGACACGGAGTTCATTATTATGGAGCGTTAAAAATATCCTTGAAAGCAGACGACATATTCGCATCTCCTTTGATATTAAAAATGTCGCTAACCATCGGGTGGGCTGGCTGTCTGTGTGCAATCGCTTTTAATTTTTTAAAACCAGATAAGTTCTCTGTGCGCGCTGTTGGTACGACAAGTGCACAATTCTGATAGGCGCTGGTTCTATTACCGAGGCGCGCCGTAACTCAGAAACAAGTAAACACGGCAGCGGAGAAATTTACATAACTATCGAGTTTTTAAATCTATGCAAAATGCGACGATACGGCGCACGGGGCTCACGAGACCGGCACCCCCGGAGCTCACATGCGACCCCCGCGTGCGTCATTAATAACAGGGATTGGGCGCGATTAAAAAATCATTTGTGTGCCGCTTTACTTATTAGCGTAAATACTAGGTACTAGCGGTTTTCTGCAGACTGATGACCCTCGCTATTTGTGTGCTCGAGGTGTTTATAATTATGTGTTTAGACTTGTTTTATATATGTTTAATGTTGGACTTGCTTAGTCCTATGATTTGTTTTTTTTTTATATTTACAGATGTGTACAATAAGATTAGAATAGGAATGTTTGTACTCGGTGCTTTGTACCTACCCCGTAAGGGACCCGGCTTCATGATATACTAATAATAAGACAAATATATTCATATTTAAATATGCATGCCAGTATAGATATATGAACTTATTAATCGTGGAAATATTATTTTCGAATGAATATCAAATGCGATCTTCTAAATGTGCTAAGGTGTGCCTTTCAGCCTATGGAAGCGCGTATAAACAGGTTTACATACAAATACTGATGGCTCTCAAGGTTGTTACTTGTCACCTATAAGGCCGTTTTTAATGCCGGACCAAAGTATTGCTATATTATTACATATTATATAATATATGCAGTTCAAAATATATACAGAGTACTTGTACTAAAAGGTACATATGTAGAAGCCTATCACAACCAATGTTCGGTCATCGAACTTTCCTTTCATTCAGAGCACCTTGAGTTTGATAATAGCAACATTAATATAGTATTAAATTAACGATCGAAACGATACGAGATATCGTCGTAGCGATAAATAAACGGTATAAAAGTTGCATACGAGTATCGCTGGAGGCGTCAAAAGTGGGCGGCGCTGTGACTGGCGACGTGACGGAATCCGCTCCAATCGTATCGATCTCGATTTTAATTATACGAATCGGGAACATCGAGTCGGCTCTAGATCGAATATTAATATGTCGATTGCATATGCGGCGATAGTGTCCTTTGATTCGCGCGCCGCACGAAATTCGCGTGAGCGAAATTCTCAATTCGCTCAGCGGAATTCGCGACATTCCGCGAAATAGATGTCAACGATAAGGGTCTTCCGCAAAAGATGGCAGATTGTTCGAGAAGGCGGCCGCCTGTTGACTATTCGGTGTAATTCTGGGGGGTATCGATTTATTTGTAAATTAATTTCGTCTGACGTTCTTGACCGCAAGGTAAATTGTTACTTGATACTTCGTGCGAGAGATCAAAAAACGAATACGACGACTCAATGCAGAGATAATTTTATACCGTCGATGGTTATTTTTGAAATTAATATGCGAGAATTTTGATGAGATTCGCAAAAATTGTTTTACTTTGAAACTGATTTTTTTTTCATATTTTGTTATTTATTGATATTCATTTATCAACAGTTTATTAAAGCAACTAATTAAATTATGCATACATACATTAAAGACGAAACGTATCAATGATATTCCGGTACATTTTAGCAGTGATTATCAATAAGCTATTGGTGCAAAGGAATGTACTTATATACTTTATAACGATAGCCTTTTCTTATAGCAGGGAGATCGTTTTAATGGAGAGTAACATCGCACGCCCACAACACAAAAAAATAATTAACTCTGTTCCCCGTAGAACATGATGTTCTACCGGCTACTACCTATCGATTACTACCGATACCAACAAACGGAACACAAAAACCGTCCAACACTACCCCGAACTGGTTTCAAACGAGCTGCGGACGTGTTAACGAGGCTTTGATGGATCGAACATCGAACGAACTAATTTGATGCAAGCCAAGGCCGCTACACATCGCGCCAGTTGCAATGCATTCCAATGGAAAACACGCGTTAGTAGGTATGAAAAACATATTTGTTCTTTATGTTCGAGAATGGTCTATGTATAAAGTTATTATTAAAACTCTTGGTTTTCTTCTAAATGATACTTTTATCTTTGTCTATAGTAACGTTCAGATTTAATAAGTGTTTTTGAATTTTTTATTATCATTTTGAAAATATGTTTACAATATACACGAGTAGATACTGATTTTTCTTCCAAATCAGAAACGGCATAAGAATGACAATTTTTTTTTGACAAAATAAACGTTCTGGTAGTGTGATTGGTTATTATCTGTACTTACGTAATCAATATCACATTGTATAAACCATACCTACCTGGCCTGGAGTTGATATCATCAGGCTGTTCCTTCTAATATGCGGCTTGTTTGTTAAATGGTTCATTAATTACTGAACCTGTTTGTATGGAGCCGACCTGTTTACATGAACTTTTATAATGCCGGATCGCCTCGCCACATTCTATCAACGTAGAGCGGTATTGACGACCATTAGTTCAATAATGAATCGGAAGTCGCGTAATCATATTTTCTATCAGCAACTGCGCCAAAATCAGCGGCTACTTTTAAAGGATTCACTGTTTATTGGTTTAAAACTAAAATCGTATGTACATCAGCATCTCACTTGGCCTGTCTTGTGTTCGATACCTTGCGCCTCTAACTGTACAAAATTATGAACGCATCTAAAGATTAAATTTCAATTGTCGTAACTGTGAAGTAAAACTTCTTGAAATGCACACCTCTTAGTTCTCGATAATGTTCTCTGAACTGTGTGAAGTCTGCTAAATCGAACCTGGACAGCATGATAGTTGTAACTTCACGCCTGTAATCCCCGAAGAGGTGGGCTGAGGAATGCAGAACACTCCCACGTTTTACCGGTTACGTTTACGTCCCACTATGAAATAGGTGGTGAGCCTATTGCCATTAGCTCTAATTCATATCCCTCTAAGAATAAGCCAGTGTTCATTCATGGGGAGTAAAAATTTTATCCGATGTGGACATAACGTTGAACGGGAAAAAAGAAAAAATATCTTCAAGGCACATAAGTGCCAAAAGAGTAATACACATGAAGAATCGAGTTCCTGACATTGCTCCACGAATCTTATGTCAATACAAAATAGTTTTTATTGCGCCGTATCACTGAATCGACACTCTTCATAGCACGAGGGTGAGTTGTTGCAAGTTGAACAATGCGAGATCGGACCGATACGGACAGTTAGGAACTGAACGGACCCGGAGTGCGTGTCAAATAGAAATGACGGTTCACCAGTGTCAACTTTTTTAAAGTAATTTGTAGATCTGGTTGTGAGACAGGCATTATGAATTGGATTTTTCACCAAAATAATTATTCGTGTTATTGTATCGCATCGTGTTTGTGTGTTTGGAAATGTGTATTATATGTATATTTTTCCACTACTTAGGTTTTTCAAATCCCAATTGTTTTGAAATTCCCAATACTGGCAGGGAGTCTGGCTTTGAGCCTGGAGTGTGGCAATAAGCCCATCTCCTATTCGATGATGGAACATATAATATCACTCGTGAGTCATGGGAATGTATTAAGCTCCCCTGCCTACTCATTCTAATAAATGTAGGAGTGATGCTGTTTTATGCTGTTATTAACTTAGTGAACATTTGTATTTTTTATATTGTTTTCAGCTTTCATCAGCCGAATATATGTACGGGAATAGAAAATGTATCTAAATTTAATCTGTAACACTAGAATAAATAGGCATTACAAGTTATATATCGTCACATGACACTTCTACTTGATGTAGCATTAATGGCTCTGTTCTGTTGAATTCATGAATGTATGGCTTGAAGACTCTCGGCTTTATTACAGAGGCGACGTTTTTGCGCCATTCTGGAGAACAAGGAGGTTGACAAAAAAATATTTTTAAAATGTAACAGGTGTCTGTACAATAAATATTTTGGAAAAAGAAATTGCAATTATAACAAGTCTCAATTTGGTCAAAACTTAAGACGCGCATTTCTGCTATAATTCCCGCCCTGTCAGTGATGTAGATATGTATACTACTTGTCTGCTTACGGTGTTGCCAATATAACAACTGTAAAAAGTTGAAATCTTTTATTCTTTTAATTGATATTTACATAATTACATAAGTAACACATAATTATGCGACTTTCTATCATTCCTCTGCTGGTATATGGGTCTCCACTTAGAACGGGAGGGTTAAGGCCATAGTCTGCCACGCTGGTCAAGTGCGGTATGACATGAGTTAATTTCAAAATACACGCTTGTGTGAACAATGGCGGTTTTAACATGCTTATTTTTTATTAAAATTACATACAACCGTTGATTGGTGAGCGTGCGGTATCTCTCGGAATTGCCAACTTGTCGCGACGCCGCGATCGTATCGCCACCGTCAGCTCTTTCATAACGTAATTTGTATAATTAAAGAAAATCGCTCGGATTGCCATCGAATGCCGATCGGGAGCGATTTTAATCGAAACTCGATTAATTATCGATCTGCGAGGCGATCATTTTGATGGTGGAAAAATTATAGCGTGTTCGGATGCGAAAGCAACCGGTTCGATAAACATTGTTTTATACAAGCAATCTGAAATATTTTATTGCAAATCATGAAATATTGTTTTACATAAGGAAATGTGACACAAAAATGTGGTTCCACGTAGATAACATACATTAACAAGTCACATGTATTTGTGTCTATTCTTTGAATTAAATACTCGTAAAATTAGATCTTTTCAATAATAGAATTAATTTCAATAATAATATAATATGTTTAATTAATTTTGAAATTATATTATGTTATTCTCATTCCAAAATCTTAACTTACTCAAAAAAATTATAGAGGTAATCTCAATCGAAAAAACAGAGATATATTCCAATAGATTCACCACCTATTCCATGATGGAACGTAAACGTAGCTGGTGAACCGTGGCGAATATCGCACTCCTTTACCTACCTCCTCGGGGCTTACAGTCGTGATGTTACGTATACATATTGTGTATTGGACAGTAGACTGCAATAGGCTGATGATTTCTATGATATATTTTAACATTGTTAAAGTATAAACAATGTTAAGTAAATTATGTTCGTTCGCCATTTCAAATTGCCGCCAAAACGCTTGTACAAAACAAAAACGAATGGCCTTGTTCCGACTGGTGGTAGTAAACCGTGGATAAACATCGAATCGTGGATAACAGGAGAAAAAAGCGAGTGCAGTGGCGCGATTGTAGCGAACGGGAGAGTTTAATGTAATTGTCCGATTGTAAGCGAGCGAACCATAGACAATGATTGCACGAAACATGAAATACCTAACAAAATTGCCACAATATTGTTAAAATTGTTAAATAAAATAAAATGAATTGTGAGTACGTACCAAATATGTTTAAATACGGTGTTCCTCATAGATACAAAATATCTTTCACATTTTTTTTCAGGTAAGTAAAATATATTAATTGTGACTTTGGTAGTACAAAATGGCGGCAGGTACGTGACATATTACTAAACAACATGTAAAAAGTAATAAATAACATTACTGTAAATATTTCTTATTCTACTCTTATCGTAAACTCTTCTTGACGGTATAGGTATTTCATTGGTATATTTAATAATGAGTTTACGTTCAAAAACATTTTTTTCTACGTAGAGGTTATTTTTTCAATTTTAACACTCCACCCGTTGCTTCATCGCTACTCGTCCTTCGTGGATAGTAGAAAAATTATCTGAGATTTGAAAATTAGCATTTTTGTCGAATAACTCTGCCCGCTGTGTCTCTCTGCGCGCGATACCGACGCTGGCCGGGCTTTCAGCTTTTAGCCGTTTTTTAAGCGGATTGCACTTTAAAATATTTCTCTATCCTCTGCCAAAGTCTTTCGTTTTCAAAAAACCGGTGTCACCGCGTTTACTTGTTGTCACAGAATTTAGTTTAAAGAACCTTAGGATTAAAAATTACCACAACTAAATTTACTTATTCTTGTAGTAAACGAAAGTATAATCGAATATATCTGAATCATGATCAAGAAAAGTTGAATTATGAACTACGTTCCTGTGTACGACATTTAGCTTACAAATCAGCATTTATTCAAATCTATCGCTATCGCTTTCGTAATACATAAGATAAAACACTTTATTATTACAATTCAATGCAAAAATATTAAAAGTAGGTAACAGGTGCTAAGATTGCTATTAAATGAACCATTTGAACCAATCAAAAAACTAGCAAAAAGCGTCGAAGCTAAACCCGCTGCCCCTTTATCGCACCGCACAGCTCTCATTGGAGCCGAATTTATGTCTCTCAGTAATCCCGGCCCATTTGTATAGATAATTTTTATTATTGCCATCTCTCCGGCCGCAAGATAGCTAGGTAGCCGAAAGAGTTCGTAATGACGATTTGAATAAGGAAGACATATCGCTTCTGGCTGTCGATAGCTCGGGGAATTTGTAGGAATTTTAAAGTTAAAGCTAGGGATGTAAATGCCCATTTTTAAAATATATTTTTGTTCCACGAGTCTTAACAATGCTTATTTGATCGTAGTTATACTTAAAGGCTGTATGAATTATAAATCAAATTTGAATTTGTTTCTTTGTGATCATTTTTAAATCTTGACGTAATAAGTTAATATATGGAATATTATCATTAATTTATTTTTTTAGTAACGCACCGGTCTCAATAATGCATAATAAGTGTTAAAACATATAATAATACATGTTTAAAGTATTGCAAAACACATTTCATACCATGAACAAAATGTACAAAATTATAATCCGACTCGTATCCCTACCATAGACAACAAACTATGCGTGTAAACTATTTTTAACATGGCCACACCGAGTTTATCTGCCCCCGCTCTTATGTCCGCGTTATCGCGCCCGATGCATTAGTCTTCGATAATACGACGATAAAACAGATCGGACGGCGCCACGCTCCATCCCGATTATACTCTCGATATAAAAGAAAAAGAATCGATTTCTCAGATAATGATGTCATGCACGCTGTCCCGACTAAGTGTCTTAATTGTGGATTCCTATGTAATGTACCTCGAGTTCGAGATACGGGTTCCAGTTTAAAGTCACTCATTAATCTACTTTTTTTTTAAAATTAATGGCCGATTTGGACAGAATGCTGGTACAGATAAGGTTTAAGTAGAAAGTTGTTTTGTAACGATTATGTTTTTACATAGACATAATGTACATGCTTGCTTTTATTAAAATCAGGTTTGTCTTCGGACGTAATATAATTACTTTTGTAGAAATTATTTAACTAAGTTTAAATTTTAATCAAATCTGCTTCCCTTATTTCTGAACGACACACGAATGTCATCGCAATTTACAAAATGGCGTTCTAATTTCCCGCCAAAATGAAGTGCCCGCATCGTGCGTCGTTTTTCATCGAGCTCCTTTTAGTGGGTTTATTATTTATCGCGTTCGCCTGAAAACTCCTTTACGGGCTCACTCATTACGTTGATGTGCGTTGAAAGACTGAAAATTTTGTCTATCCGACAAAATAGTGCGATAACCGCTAATGATCATACCGCTGCGCCATTTTGAATCTGTAACGCTTTGTTTGTTTATGTGTAATAATACGGAAAGGTTTTAGGGTAGTTCAAGATTGGATAAATGCGTGCGTTTGTGTTGGTTTTTGTGTAGTTAAGCGCTAAAAGGCTTCGCTCATTAACTAGTTGGTAGTAAAAAGATAATGTTTCGTACTCACGCTAACGTATAATCATTAACACGGTCCATTCTTTGAAATGTGACAAAGGTTTGCTTATTTTTTGCTGATGCAGCCGTCCAGTATCTATAACTAGGATAAAACTACTGAGTAAAATAATATTTTGAGCATATATGTTTCAGTAGATAGCCAACACTTAAATCTATACAGATCTAGAGCTAAATCTAAATAGGTCTATAATTTATTTTGTAACGAGTATCTTGATTGTCCCCAATTGTTAACCGTCCAAATTTCACGAACGAAATAAAATCACACGAAACATTGTGAACATATCTCGTTGTAAAAACTTTTCCATAAGCAAAATTCTGATATAATCTCCGCATAAATATTCCGTTTTACGAGCAAAACTTGTAAACAATCAGAGGCATTATGACAAAAGACAATGCGTTCGACATTAAAAAAAGAGGCGGGCGGGATCACACGATACAAGCTGAAGGAACAGCACAGTGGGGCGAGCGATCCCGATCGAGCTATCGGCATCTCAGTTTGTTCTCACATCATTACCCGCGCCGACGGCTACAAATTTACATCCCACACAATGGCTATCCGCCATCGAGGCATCATTAAGGTGATTCTGATAGCGCCAGCCTTCGTACCGCCCAAAGGACGTAAATCCCACCGATGATCCGAACGAAACTCTCCCTTGTTTCCCTTGAAGTAAATTCCAATTTTGCATCATTGATTGGCGGTGGTTACGTAGTAGATTCATCTAAGTAACAATGACAAAACGTCATGCAAGCTTCAGCATGGTAGACGATTATGAGCTCAGAGTTTATTGTTGCAAAGCTTCGAATTGTTTATTTAACCACGTGCCTTGGCAAGGATCAGTCTGAAACGAGCTGCGGGCTATCGGCGTACAATAGAACTTATAATAGAGAATTGTGGAAAATTGGTAATGAAAAAATTTTGACGGATGAAATAAATGGCATTTTAATTATCCATGTTCTATGCAAAAGTATACTTTTAGGACAAATAGGTACATGAAATTCACATTTATTTTTAATATCGATAAACATATTTCTTGATGAGTGTCCGAAGCATAATTAACAGAAACTAGTAGCAGCAAACAAAAGCGGACGGCATCGAAACCTTGTCATAGCGATGTACATTTTTCGGACGTTATAAAACACGTACACTACTCGCGGTGAACGCAAGTTGAAAAACGGCTGGTTATCTCGCTGGACGCGCGCTTTGCATACAATAAGGTTCGTTACGTTGACGCGTCGGACGCGTCGCGGGTGACGCGATCGTATCGCGTGTGCGCTGCCTAATTTGCTACCTGCTCCCGGCATTCGTATCACCTGTTTGCCGAGAGATGCGATCTTTGATGGACCGATTCAACGATTCGCAACCCTAACTTAACTGTACACCATTCGTAACGGTAAGTTCATTGTCTGTTCAAATTTGATTTATTTGTGTGTGACCTACAAGCATGAAGGTTAGGGAAAATGTATGCGTGTTGTTATGATGAAATCACGGATCGGAAATTTACAGATTTTTCTAATTTAGATCTTCTAG